>AFQZ01000517.1:0-34495 GCA_000222935.2 Aciculosporium take MAFF-241224
CAACCCACTAAGACCCACCAGAGCATACGTCATCCTGCTTCCAAGGAATTCCACACAATTCTACAGGGCGTATCTCCCTGGTTTCTTCCCATCTAGGGTACATTTAGATACCATTAGAATCCTCTGGAAAGGGGCTTCCTAATGTACCTAAATATGCTTATGTAAGCACCCTAGATCCCCAGTAATCCGGAAGGTTAGTTGATAACCTTTAAGAGGCCAGGTAATCTAGCCTTGCCTGTAAGCTTTAGTGGTAAAATGCACTATAAAGCTTAACAACTTTAAATATTATTACTAACTAACTTAATAAGCTAAGAATTCTAATAATTATATACACTAACTCTTTCTTACTATATAAGTATATTATTAAGTTAAGGATAATAAAGGAAAAAAGGCTAATAATTAATATTATAGCTTTAAGGCAGTTATATAAGAGAAGGGAAGTAGCTAAGATATAGTGGATTAATAGCAATAATAATCCTGCAGATATAATAATAAAAGCTTTACTAAATAAAGCTCTTAAGACCTTTATAACGAAAAATAAAGTCTAAATCCATGTAAAAGGATAGGTTAAAAGACCTGTTATAAGAATTGCTATAAAAGCCGCTACCAGAGCTGCTAAAGATTAAGAAAGTCCTAATTCCTTACTAAATTTATTAGCAAATTAAGCGCCCAATAAAAAGTTTAAATTTGATAAATTTAAACGCAATTATAAGCGCCTAATTTGGAAGTATTAAATGCAGGAATTGCACTCTTTAGCCCCCCCCCCCTACAATACTCTTTAGCCCTATAACCATTTGACCTGGACTAATAAAAGTTATTTATTTATAGGATGTTTTTTGCTTTATTACTTATTTATTAATATTTGATTATTAAGGCATTATATGTAATTTTTTTAGAGCAATTCCTCTTCTTTAATAAAGAGAGAATTTATAAGTGTTAAAATCGCTTATATAGAGAATAGAAGGGGTATGCTATATTAACTAGGAATTATAGGTTATATACAGAATGCATGTACCCTAATTGGCTGGACTATAGGTTATATTACCTGGGGCTGTACTATGGCTATAACACCACACCTCTGCATTATAGCCTGCTTTTTCTCCCTTTCTTAAATAAACAGAATTAATTATTAAACCCCCCCCCCTTACATTTGTGCTGCAGCATACCTATAACCTGCGCGTTACCAACACTAAATATTTTAAGCTTTTTATTATTAATATTTAAAAAAGCAAGCAGCTTAAAATAAAGTTACTAAGTTAATAACATAAAAAACAGGCTTTTTATTAATTTATATAATATTAATAAGGACCTTATAGTTAAATTTAAAATTATCTTTAAGAGTAAACTTAAATCTACTTAAAGCCTTAGCATTTATCTAGCATTAATAATAAGCATATATAATCTTTCTTATATTAGCTTTATTAAAATCTTTACTAGCTTTAGTAAGAAGGTTATATAGTTAGTTAATTAAAGGGTAGCTAAATTAATAATAAAGTTAGTAAATTTCTACTTTTAAGAGTATAAAAATAGTAAGTTTTTAGGAACTAATTATTTACTAAGGATATCCTTATTTCTAAATAATAAGTACTTTTTTTTCTCTTTAGATAAGGAGGTTCTTAAGATTATTAAGCTTAATACCTATTTTATCTATATTTATAATAAAATATAAAAAAGGTATAGTACTATTAAGAATATAAAAAGAAATTATACTAAAGATTATAAAAAGCTTTAAAATGCTATTTAAGATTATACTTCTGGCACTAAAGTTAATAGTTCTTTAATTAGAAAAAGGCTTAATTATAAGGCCTATTATAAGGCATATTAAGGCTTTAACTTAACCTTAGCTAGTAGTTAAGATTTTAGCTGCTTTAGTATTTAAGAGAATACTATAAAACGTTTTTATAATATATTATAAATCTATAAGAAATACCTGCTATTATATAGTTTTATTAGTATTATAGTTATAAGGGTCTTTAATAAATAATGTATATTTAAAGACATTATCTTATAGGAAACTTATAGTTAAGGCAGAAAAAAAAGGGGGATTAGGTGCTTATATAAAAAAAGTTATAAATATAAGGGTTTCTTATGCTATTTTATTACTTTATGCCTTTTTTTCTTTAAAGGCAATAAATATTACATTTTAGGCAGCTTTTTTATATTTATTCTTATTATTATTATCCAGGGGTAATAACTCTTTATTTTTACCTTTAAATGCTTATAAGAATATATAAAATTAGTATTTAAAAGAAAGGGATTTATATTTTTAGTTACTTTACTAAGTTTTTTTTACTTTCTTTTACTTAAAAATAAAATAGTTAATTAACTAATATCCTTCTTTATAATAAATAAAGCATTTCTTAGATCTAGCTTTATTTTAGGGTTAGAAAGCTTATAAATATTATTAGTTAGTAAAAAAAACTATATTAGTACTTAGGGTTGTATTTTAAGGTTAGTACTTATTTTCTCTTATAATCTATTAGCTTATAAATAATTTTAAAATAGGTTCTATTATATCCTTTATTATAAGATAGTAGTAAATATTACTAACTATGCCTTTATAGGTATTAGTTTAAATATAAGTTATTTAGTTAAATTTAAAGCTATCTTAAATAGATATTTTTAGTTAGCGCCTAAGGATTATATATTTTTTAAAGAGGTAATAAAGACTATTAAATAGGTCTAAGAGTTATTAAATTATTAATTCTAAATATTTAAGTTTAGTCTTTATTAGATTTTTAGCTATAATATAATAAAATTTTATCTCTTAAAATTATATTTAGTAAAATTTTTCATTTTCTTTAGTCTTAAAGTTTGCCTTTATTTACTTAGTTATTATATTAAATAAAATAAGTTTTCTACTAAGTTTTTTAAGGTAATACTTATAAGTATTACTTATAAGTATTATTAATAATATAAACAGGTATAACTTAGGTAAAATTTCTTATACTATATAAATATTCTTAAAGATTAGGACTTTTAAATATATAAAGTTAAAAAGTACTTTAAAATACTTATTTTCCTTTTTATAAACTCTAGTAAGAGAGTTTAAGGCTTTTTAATCTATATTAGTGATTTCCTTTAATATAGTTTATTCTTCTAAGGGAAAGGGTATTATTATTTTTTTAGTAGGAGGGTTAGGTGGGTTAGGTGGGTTATGTTTAGTTGTTATTAACGTTATTGTGTTGATAGTATTATTTCCTGTCAGGAGCTTTTTATTAGGAAAAAAGATAGAATTATTTATACTAACTAAATTAGTAAGTACCTAGTTAATTAGTCTTTATAATCCTTTTTATATATTAATTTCTTAATTTTAAAGAATATTTTAAAGTACTTATTAGACCTTAGGGGTAATTGTCTTAAAAGTATTAGCATTTTATCCTTTAAAGTCTTCTTAATATATAAATAGAAATCTAGTACCTTACTAGTTACTAGATTTATATTAGTTAATGTAGTAAGCAAATTTATTATAAAGTTTAGAAGTTATAGCTTTTTTAGGGTTAATTTCTTTATTAGCTTTAGCTTATTTTTTTATAAAGTATTTAGAATACTTTTAGAGTTTTATAAAAAGGGAGTCTTAAATAGGTTAATTAGCTTTAGTAGTAAAAGTTAAAGCCATTTTTAGTGTTTTCTCTGTAATAAATAGTAAAGAAAATACTTTAATTATAAACTAGTAGTAAATTAATAATAAGGGGTAAATTCTATAAAGAAACTTTCTTAATAATTATAAATAAGTAGTAAAAGTTAATAATAATAGAAAAAGTTGCTTTTAAGTAGCATAAATAACGGATTCTATATAATTAAATTAATAAGTGCATTATATTAGAAGTTTGTCTCTTTTATTAATTCCTAGTCAATCTGTAGTTATAATAACTACTAATTAGTAATGGTTTTACAGGGTATGATATACTATAGTAATAACGTGGGGGGGTAATAATGGTTTGATTTCTATTATAGTTATAGTTATCTAAAGGGGAAAAAAAGGGGGATAATATAGAAGTATAGTATTATAGCTATAGTACTACCCTAGGTTACATAACATAGTAATCCAGCTAATCAGGGTACGTACATTGTGCATATAACCTATAATTCCCGGTTACTATTGTATATCCCTTTCATCCTCCAGACGAGCGATTCCAACAATATTTTTATTAATAGTTTTTTTATAAATAATAAAGACCTTAGCTCTTAACTAGGCTATATAATTATCCTAGGTAATAAAAGGAAGAATAATAATACCTTTAAATTTACATTTAAAGGAAATATTATAACTTATAGCTCTACTAAGTCTAAAAGAGTTATAAGAAGTGCCTGTGATGGATTCAAGCTTAAAGCTCGGATCTACACAGCTAGAGAGCAGACGGCTCTATATAAGTAATATACAAGCAGCTTAGGCCTTAGTTATATATATAACTATAAAGGTAGGGTTACTAGAATTAAATAAATCCTTTCCTTTTTTTCTTTTTTATAAATAATATTTTTATTTAAGTTACTAGCTTTATAGTAGTATTTTAATAAGATTATAACATATATTATTTATCCTTTTATTATCTGCTCTAAAAACCTCTATAAATATAATATAAAGGCTATACTTATAATAAATAAAATAATAATAAATATAGTTTATTCTAACATTTTAGCTAACCTAGTAGAAACCAGTGCTATATAAGAGCTACTACGCCTTTAAAACGTAATAGCAGCATAGGAAATAATAAACCAAAATATAATAAATTAAATTACTAAGCTAAAATAATAGCTATAAATAGTATCTACTTTAGCTTCTTTTTTTACTATTAATATAGATGCCTTAGGCATAGGCAGACAGTAGGTGGCCTTAATAAAGATAAAACTAAAGAGAAAACCCCTTAATATAAGTAACTCTTATAATAAAAATAAGGTTAAATACTAAGCTTAGTATACTTTTTTAGCTTATAAACTAGTAGCTAATAGTGCTTTTATTAGTAATAATTAGGATAAATAGTGCTTTATTTATTAGTACTTATTAACTTAAGTTTAAATATAAATTATACTCTTTTTTAAAGCTAGGAAATTCCTTTATTTTTTTATAGTAAAGTTCTTATTATATCTTAACTTATTATTTATTAACCCTTACTAATAAGAGTATGCTATTACTAAACTTAATTAGATTAAATAATAACTAGGGGAAAAATTTAATAATTTTTTTATTTAATTTAAATAAAAACTTATTTTAGCAGGAGGATATAAATAAGCAGACCTTATAAAACTATTTAAATTATATATAGCTTTAAATAAAAAGATATATAATTACTATATAAGATATAATATTCCCTATACTAACTACTAAAGGGCAGTAGCTAGGCTATAAAGCATTATACTAAATATTAAGTCTTATAAACTAGAGAAGTAATCTAAGCTATAGTGCTATAAATAGGCTAAACTTTCTTTAGCTTTCTCTTATAATAAAAAGAGAAATATATAAATAATAGGGATAAATATTATAGTATTAATAAGTAGGGGAAAAACGCATATTATATAGGTTTTTAAAGAAACTATATAAACATAATAAGATAATAAGCAGTACTTATGTTATAATAGTAGAAACTATTATATAAAGTCTTGCTAGCTCCTCCTAGTATAACCTCTAAAAATAACTATATATATACTAAATATAACTAATTACTAGTTTAAATCTAAAGTAAAAAAGGAATTAAAAAAAAAATAGCTCTTAAGCATAAAGCTTAATAAGGGGGAAAAAAATAGTAAGATATTATTATACTAACTATATATTATAGCTAAGGCATATAAATAAATAAAATAAAAAATAAATACTACTTCTTTTTTATTACTAGTTTTATTTAATAAAATAGCCTTTACTAATATATAAGTAAATAATAAGTATAATAGCTATATTACTATAAGTAAATCTTTTATATAAAGCATAGGGTTTTTTATATTCTTATTAGCCTAACCTTAAACAATTTAAATAGCTATTTTTATTAAAAAGCAAGGCTAAAATAGCTATTACTAAGGCCTAACTATAATATTTAGAGTTACCTAGTTTACTATTAATATAAATAAATAGAGTTTTCTAGTTTTAGTATATATAATCCTAGGTCTTATTTAGTTATATATCTTATAAACCCTATAGTTAAAGTAATATAATATTATAATTTATATAGCCTAGGAGTTACTTATAGTTTATTCTTTAAGAAACCTTTAGATATAAGTAATATTTACTAAAAAGGTAATAACTCTAATAATTACAATATTAGGTTTAGTATATACTAAAATAGTATAATAAGTAGTAGTAAGAAAAGAAAAAGATATATAGTTTTTAGCTACTAGCTTATAAGATATAACCTTAATACTTAATATTTTTATACCTAAACTAGATCTAATTAAAACGCTTTTAAACTACTTACTAAAAGAGCTTTAGAATTTTAAAAACCTATTTAATAAAAAAAAAGTAAATATATTACTATTATATAAAGGGACTGTAAACTATTATATTTAACTATAAAAAAACCCTAATAATATAAACCCTAAACTTCCTTAGGCTTTTTTATATAATATACCTTAAAAGCAGCTTTTAAAGATATAAAAGAAAATTATAAATTTAATAAATAAAGGTTAAATATAATCTAGCTTTTTATTTACTAAGGTTTTAGTCTTACTTATTAAGAAGATAAAAAGGGGTTAGTAATTTTATATAAACTATTAGGTATTAAATAAAGTTATAGCTTAGGATAAGTACTCCCTTTTTTTAATTAAAAAGACCCTTTACTTTCTAGCTAGGGTAAGATACTTTACTAAGCTTAATATTTATATAGCCTTTTATAAGCTATAAATTACTAAAGGAAATAAGTAGTTGATAGCATTTTAAATATAATTTAGACTCCTTAAGTAGCTAATTTACCCTTTTAGTTTAATAAGGGTACTTACTACTTTTTAATAATATATTAATAATACCTTAGGGAATATATTAAAAAACTTTATAATAGCCTATTTAAATAATATTCTTATTTATACTAAGGGCTTTAAGAAAAACTATATAGTAAAAGTATAGAAAGTCCTATAATAGCTAAAATATACTAAGCTATACTTAAATATTAATAAGTATATATTTATAGTTATAAAGGTAAAGTACTTAAAATGTATTATAAAAGCTAAAAAAGCTATTTACCTTAACCTAAAAAAGATTATAGCTATTTAAAATTAAGAGTTACTTTAAATAGTTTATAAAGTATAAAGTTTCTTAGGCTTTATAAATTTTTATTAGGAGTTTATTAATAACTTCTTAGACCTTATAAGCCTTTTAACTAACCTTACTAAGAAGGCTACTAGGTTTTACTAATCCTTAGAATATAAAAAGGTATTTTAAGCACTTAAAGCCACCTTTATTTTATTTTTAATTCTTATATAATAAGATTTTAACTTAAAAATATAAGTAAAGGCTAACTCCTTTAATAAAGCTATAGGTAAGTACCTTTTTTAATATAATTTAAAGAGAGTATAAAGGCTAGTAGCATACTACTTAGTATAACTAATAGCTATATAGCGGAATTATATAATTTATAATAAGCAGCTCTTTAGTATTATTTCCTGCTTAAAGGCATAGTTAGTTAAGCTAAGAAGTATAGCCTAGCTATTTATAATCCTTATAAATTATAAAAACCTAGAGTATTTTATAGCCCTTTAAGAGATATTTAAAAAATAAGTAATATAAGTAAAAACATTATTCTTTTTTAACTATTACTTATGCTATTACCTAAGTATATAAGCAGATTAGCTAAATACTTTATCTTAATAGGACTAAGATTAAAATAAAGAGAAATAGCTAGTAGGTTATATATTTTGCCTAATTTATAAGATATTAAAGATAGTTTAAAAGCCAGAAGCTAATATTATAAACCTAATTAGGGTGTAAATGATAAGTAAGTTAAAAAAGGGTAATAACTAAAATAAGAATAACCTAGATAATTCAGATATAATAATAGGTTCTAGACTAGAGGTTTTAAGTCCTCTTTTACTAAGCTTTAATTTATTTTAAGATAAATAGCTTTAGAATTTATAGGACTAAGGGGTTACTAAGGATAGTTTATATTAAATCTAACTAGAAATAGTATTAATAATAAAGCAAAAGTTTCTTATATTTATAAAAACCTAGTTATAAATAATAAACTATACTTTAAATATATAAAAAGTATTATAATTTTAAGAATAGCTTTAAGTACCTTATTATAAGTCTTTTACTACCTTACTTATATAATAGGTTTATAACTTACTTATATTAAGTTATTTAAGGTAAAATACTACCTTTTAAGTGCTATATAGGGATTACTACTAGGATAAAATATTAAAGAATATAGTATAATATATATAAAACTACTATTACTTTAGTAAGCATAAGAGCTAATAACTTTATTAAGGTTTATTAAAGCCTATACTAGCTATAAACTATTATTAGTTATAAATCTTAGTAGATTTTATAATAAAACTTTTAGTATATAATAAGGTATTATTATGCTTTTTAATAGTTATTATAAACTATCTCTTAAAGTATATATAACTAAAGGTAATAATAAGTATAATAGCTAAAGCGTATATAAAATAGTTTAAATATTACTAGTAGCGTTTTTATAGATTTCCCTATTAGATTATTTCTAACTATAGTTTAGATTAGCTTAGTTATTTTTAAATTATACTTTATAAGCAAGTAGGTATTAAGTAACTATTATTTATATTTTATTATCCTTAAATAAATAGTAATATAAAATAAGTAAACTAAAAGGTATAGGAAGTTTTATAAGTAGTTATTGCTTTTTTATAGTATAATTAGGCTAACTATTTACTAGCTTATTAAATAGCGCTTAATAACTAGATTTTTATAATAACTAGTATAAATATAAACTAAGCGCTAAAGGGCTTTAATATTAAATTAGTTTAGTATATACAAAATAAGACTAAAAGCCTAACCTTACTTAAGGAAAAAGCTGTATTATTCTTAAAATATATCTAGAAAGGAATAGTAATAATATAAGCTATAATTAATTTTATATAATAATATTAGTAGGATATAGTAAATGTTTTCTAGTATTTAATAAAACATTACTAAATAGGGGATTTTATATAGTTAAATCTTTATTATATAAAAATAAACTATTCTAGCTAAAAACTTAACTAAGTAAAGGTAAAATATAAGGTCTTAAAAACACTAACTTTACTTACTATTTATTTAAATGTTCTATAGGAAATATACCTAGTTTTTTATATAAACCTTATTAAGAGGGCAGCTACTAATCCGCTCTTATTATAATAGCTAGCTAATTTTAAACTAAGCCTAATACTTTTGCTTTATAAAAATAATCTGGATTTAGTAGAATATAAGATTAAGGAAATAGTAATAATAAGAAATACCTAGGGTTAGGGTAACTAACAGGATATATTAGTAAAGTAGGCAGGATATATTTAGCTAATATAAGAACCTTTAGAAAGTTTTTTAAATATAGTAGCACTAAAGCATTATTATTTATGTATGCTAGGTAGCTAGAGCCACTATCTAGTTCATCGACTAACTTCTTAATATAGGAAAAACCCTAAAATAGGGAAGAAAACCCATATTCTTCTATATAGCTCCTGCTAAGCCTCTTATATAAAGTCTTTATTATTTCTAACTATTAGTATAAGATATCTGCTAGTTCCTCTAGAACTACAGATAATAATAGAAGTATAGTAATGCTTTATATAAAAGGTTAGTATATTAGTAAAAACCCCTTATAAGCACCTCCTCTCCTAATCTAGCTCTTCTTTCTCTATTCTATTATTTTTATTACCTTTAGTCCTTTTCTTAACCTTAATATTATATATTTATTATACCTTATAAAGCTTCTTAGCTAACTTATACTACTAAAGTTACCTAGTTAAGAGCACCTACTTTATAATATTTAGTGCTAGCTTTTTATTATTAAGTACTACCCTAAGCTCCCATAGGTCTCTTATTATAAGCACTACTAGAATTAGCCTTAGATAGTTATATTCTAAGCAGAAAAGAATAAAGTAGTAAATATCCTTATTTTCTTCCTAGTATTAACATATTAGTAATATTACCTTAGGCACCTACTTATTATAAAAGAAAGCATTTAGCCTTATTTTTTCTGTTTAAAGCTATACTAAGGCTATAGATTTATACTTTAGTAGGCTATTATAAAGCCTTATTATTTTTTTTATACTCTTAAAGTTAGGTTCCTTATTTATTACTATTACTTTTACTTATTTTCTTCTTACTTAAGCCTTATACTTTTACTATATTTACTATTTTTTCTAATCCCTTTTTAATTTCTATTTAGCTATAAGGCTACTAAGAAGGGGGGGGGGCATTAAGAAACGCCTTAATACTCCTATCCTTAAGTCTTTAGTAGAATTATTACTTAATATAATTAAGGTATAAATCTACTAGTAGTACTACTACTTTTATTTCTAAGAGTGTTATTAGTATTGCCTTATATACCCCTATAACCTGCCTTAAGTATTTATTTTATTCCCTTATAAATACCTTTATTACCCCCTATACTACCCCTTTTAACTTATTATAAGTATAGTATATCCTAGCTTTATAGGCTATTATGCTTCTTATTACCTATATATAAAGAGATCTTATACACTTTAGTTAGTATTTCTATATAAATATAGCTAGTACAATAAGTACTAACTTTTACTATAATAATTTAGTATTTACCTTCTTTATATAAGTTAACTAATAAAACTTCTAATAAATCTAAACCCCTAGGAATTATACTAATTATATTAGTTATATTATTATTCTTTTAAGTTAGATTATTATTATAATTACCTGCCTTTTTCTTATAAAGTATAATAGCTTACTTTTTCCTAGGTTAAACCTTAGCTTATACTTCTTTAACTACTTCTTATATATCCTTTAGGCTCTTTCTAGTTATACTTTAGTCTTCTCTATTATTTTTTTATATATTATAATATTTATATTATTTAAGAACTCTAATATTAATATTAATTTTACTGCTACTAGTCTTCAATATAGTAATATAATATAAAGTAGAAAGAGAATAAAAGATGCTAATAACCCTTATAAAACCCTTATAGTAACTTAGATTTCCTTAGTAATATACCTATTAAATACTAGTTATGCTTTTCTTTTTAATATAAAGCCCTATACCTATCTAGCTATTTATCCTAGTAGTTCTAACTCCTTTATAGTACAGATTAGCTATTTATAGCTAATAGTATTAAATGCCCTAGTAATATTTAGCTATAATAATAATACTATTTTCTAGTAATACTATACTATCTTTATAACCTCTTTTAGTATACTTAGTGCTACCTTTATTAACCTACTAGCCCTATTACTTATTTATATATTTAGTAGTATATAGCCTTCCTTTACTATAGTAATAATCCTTCTTATAATAGCTTTTTTAATTACTTTTCTTAGTATATTTAATAGTAATATAGGCCTTTACTCCCCTAGTCTGCCTAACTCCTTAAGGGTTTTCCTAGGTTTATATAGAACTACTACTTTTACTTACTAGAAAGAGGCTAAATAGTATCCTAAATTATAATATATATTTATAAGGTATATTAAATATAATACTAGGGCTACTTTATATAGCTTAAGGAAACCTATTAATAGCTTGTCTAGCTCTTCTAAGGCTTTTTAACTTACTATATTCTTTATAACTTCTCTGATTTTCTCCTTTATAAATATAAAAACTACTTAATTATTACTATAGTATTTTATCTCTGCCTTTATCTCTAGACCTAAAGCCCTAGCTATAAATAAAGGAAAAAACCTCTTTATAAATGCCTTTACCTTACCCTTATATATAACCTTTACTATCTCCTTCTTATTATTATCCCCTAGCTAAGTTAGTAGTAAAACCTATTATATCTTAGGAGAAAGTCCACTCTATAGCTAGGCTTAGTGCTTTAGGGTTTAAAAGCTCTCTTTTAACCTAAATAACTTATTAACTACCTATTATTAATTACTTTTCTTTTTCTTTAAGATAATATAATCCTATTTTTCTATTACTTTTATTAAGGCCTGCTATAATTCCTATATTTATTATTATTACTACTGCCTATTAGTATGTCTTGCCTTTACTATTATATCTTTTACCCTTTTATTTTACTAAGGCTATAGTTTATTATGCTCTTAAGGTTATTTAGGTGCTGCTATATTAGCTATCTTTATAAGCTATTAGGTAAGCTATTATATATAGTTATTAATTTCCTACTAGTTATATAATAAGAGCTTTAATCCCTCCTTTTTAAGTCTATTTAAAGCCTTTGCTATAATAAGGTTTTTATTTACTATCTTTTAACCCTAGACTAACTCTAGGCTATTACTTAATTCCTTATTTATCCTAATACTAATAAGCTAAGGTATATAATTAAATCTAGTGATTTCTATTAGCCTAATAAATTTAATATTAATATTATAAGTGGTTTATATATAGTTAATAGTGCTATCCCTACTACTATATTCTCTTTTTATTACTTTCCTAAATAATATAGCTAGGCTAAGTTACTACCTTATTATAAATTCTAATATCTTATTATACCCTTAAAAGGTTTAGTTAAATCTATCTTATAAGAGATAGTATTAATTAAAGTCCCCTATAAATATACTTTAGCCCTTTACCTAAGTATTAGTAAAGTATTATAAAGGCATTTATTACTCCCTTTTATAAGCCGGGAAATAAATATTATATACCTCTACTTTATATAGCTTAATACTATACTAATCCTTCTTTTTTCTTATAGTTTAAAGTCCTATCTTAACCTTTTAATATATATAAATTACTATTTTTTTACTATATATTACTAATATATAGTGCCCTTAAGATAAATTTAGTAGTATACTATTATAACCTCCTGGTTTTTAAATAGCTATTACCTTAGGGCTAATACTATGCCCTAATACTAAATATACTAAATTACTTTTCTTCTATATATTCTAGTATATAACCTTAATTATATACTTTATTATATACTTTAAAGCACTCTAGTTAGGCTAGCTTTAGTATTATTTTGCCCTTTAATTAGTTATAAAAAGGCTAGTATTATGCCTTTCTCTACTAGTCTTTACTATTTTAATTATAGCTTATAAGTTTATCTTATAAATAGGCCCCTTAGTTATATACTTCTTTTTCTTAGCTATCTCTTTATTAGTCCCCTGGTCTTTTCTTTATAATAACCCTTACCTATAGTAGCTATTATAACCTCTAACTAATAGCTATAAAAAAATAGCAGCCTTATAATATAAGCCTCTCTAGCCTATTATTATTTATTATTACTTACTAAATATAACTAAGACTATACTAAATATACCCTTATATAATTTAAGTATTTCTTCTATATCTTACCTATTAATATTAAGTAAGTCCTCTCTTCCTTAGGGTATTTTCTAGTAGTATACTTATTATATCTTACTTTCTCTTTATAGTACTTAGTAATATATTTAATCTTATAGTAGTTATAATATTACTTTAAGTAAATTATCTTATTATGTAACTTAGTATTAAAAATCTTTACTTAGTATACTATTTCCCTATAGTATAGGTAGTTTATTACTTTAATACCCTTAATACTAACTATTAGTAATGCCCTTATTACTATTCCCTTTAGCTTTTATATTATTATCTTTATTATATTTAATTTATTCTTTTTTTAAATATTCTTCCTTATATTCTTAGTTATAATATAGTTTATTAGTTATATTAGGAATTCCTTAATAATTATATTAAATATCTTTTTATTTACTTCTGCCTTAGGTCTAAAGGTAACTCTTACTTAAGCTATGTTTTCCTTTTATTTCCTCTTTACTTTAGTAAATATAATAACTATATCTTTACTTTATAATTAGTATACTATTATTACCTCCTTTATATTAATAGTACTATTTACTGCCTTTATAATCTCCCTTAGTAGTTTATTTCTAACTATCTTACTAATAGTATTTCCTTTTACTATTACTTTTTAGTAGTAGTAGGTTAGTTTTACTATGCTTTCTATTTAGGCTAAAGGGATTATTATATTCTGCCTTATAACTCTATAAGCTATAATAATTATTTAAGTTTTCTTAACTACTATTTTAGTCCTAAAAATAGCCTTTATTACCTCCTTAACTACCTTCTTAACTATAGTTTTTACCTTACTATTAACTATATTTATAATTAAAGCCTATAAGCCTCTTATACTAGTTCTTATTTAGGCTATCTTCTTACTTATATTTATAATAACTTATATAAAAAATCTAATAAAAGCCTATATTTTTATTTTTTTTACCTTTAAAATAACTTTTATTATTAATTTCTTTAGTAATTTTATTTTATTTTTTAATTTTTCTTATGCTATTATTACTTTAGAATTCTCTTTTTAATATTATATTTCTTTTTAAGTAATATTTTATTTTTTATTAGTTATAGATTTATATAAAAATTCTTTAATTATTATACCCCTTATATTGCTTACTTTCTTTATATAATATGCTATTACTAGGGGGGGTAATTAATAATAAGGAATCTAATTTTATGCTTCTTTTTCATTTTAGGCCTAATACTGCGTTATATCCGCGGTGTTGGCGATTTTTTTTCCAACGACAGCGACCTAGCACTAGAGCATTATAAGGTATAATAAGGTAATATATATAGTAATAATAGGCCTATATAAGGGGTAACCTAATTACTAACTATAATACTTTACTTTAACCCTTAAATAGTAAGAAGGGGGCTATATAATGGATTTAAGCTTAAAGCTTAGATTTATATAGCTAGAAAGCAGATAGCTTTATACAAGTAATATATAAGCAGCTTAGGCCCTAGTTATATATATAACTATAAAGGTAGGGTTACTAGAATTAAATAAATCTTTTTCTTTTCTTTTTCTTTATAAATAATATTCTCATTTAAGTCACTAGCTCTATAATAGCATTCTAGCAAGACTATAACAGTGCCTTAGCTTTTAAGCTATATAAGATAGTTTAAGGTATTAATATTGCTTATATAATATTATTATTCATGTACGCTAGGTAGCTAGAGCCACTAACTAGTTCATCAACTAACTTCTTAATATAGGAAAAACCCTAAGATAGGGGAGAAAACCTATATTCTTCTATATAGCTCCTGCTAAGCCTTTAATATAAAGTCTTTATTATTTTCAACCATTAGTATAAGATATCTGCCAGTTCCCCTGGAACTGCAGATAATAATAAAAGTATAGTTATGCTTTATATAAAAGGTTAGTATATTAGTAAAAACCCCTTATAAGCACCTCCCCTCTTAATCCAGCTCTTTCTCCTTTATTCTATTGTTTCCGTTACCTCTAGTCCTATTCTTAGCCTTAATATTACAAATCTGCCATGCCTTGTAAAGCTCCTCCGCTAACCTATACTACTAAAGTCGCCTAGTTAAGAGCACCCACTTTATGATATTTAGTGCCAGCTTCTTATTATTAAGCGCTGCTTTAAGTTCCTGTGGGTCTCTTATTATTAGCACTACTAGGATTAGCCTTAAATAGTTATGTTCTAGGCATGACAGGATAAGGTAGTAGATATCCTTATCTCCTCCCTAGTATTAACATATTAGTAATGTTACCTTAGGCACCTGTCTATTATAGAGGAAGGCATTTAGCCTTATTTTTTCTATTTAAAGCTATAGTAAGGCTGCAGATTTATGCTTTAGCAGGCTATTATAAAGCCTTACTATCTTTTTTATACTCTTAAAGTTAGGTTCCTTATTAGCTACTATTGCTTTTGCTTGTCCTCTTCTTACTTAAGCCTTATACCTTTGCTATATCCACTGTTTTTCCCACTCCCTCTCTAATTCCTATCTAGCTATAAGGCTGCCAGGGGAGGGGGGGGGGGGCATCAGGAAACGCCTTATAGTGATTACATTAGCGGCCCCTTCCTTAGCATTATAGCTGCAATGCTATTAAATTACAGGCCTGCCGTATTTTCTTGCCTATACTACTATTCTTAAGTCTTTAGTAGAATTATTATTTAATGTAATTAAGGTACAAATCCACCGGCAGCACTACTGCTTTTATCTCTAAGAGTATTACTAGCGTTGCCTTATACGCCCCTATAACCCGCCTTAAGCATTTATTCTGTTCCCTTATAAATGCCTTTACTACCCCCTGTGCTACCCCTTTTAGCTTGCTATAAGTGTGGTATATCCTAGCTTTATAGGCTATTGTGCTTCTTATTACCTATATATAAAGGGATCTTATACACTTTAGTTAGTATCCCTATGTAGACATAGCTAGCACTATAAGTGCTAACTTCTGCTGTAACAATTTAGCATTTACCTTCTCTATATGGTTTAACTAATAAAGCTTCTAGTGAATCCAAACCCCTAGGAATCATGCTTATTATATTGGTTATATTGTTACTCTTTTAAGTCAGATCGTTATTATAATTACCTGCCTCTTCCTTATAAAGTATATTAGCTTGCTTTTCCCTAGGTTAAACCTTAGCCTGTACTCCTTTAACTACTTCTTACATATTCTCTAGGCTCTTTTTAGTTATATTTTTATCTCCTCTACTGTTTTTCTATATACTATAATGTTTATATCATCTAAGAACCCTAATATTAACGTTAATTCCGCCGCTGCTAGTCTTTAATATAGTAGCATAATGTAAAGCAGGAAGAGAATAAGAGACGCTAGCAACCCTTGCA
The DNA here is from genome assembly GCA_000222935.2 of Aciculosporium take MAFF-241224. Taxonomy (NCBI): domain Eukaryota; kingdom Fungi; phylum Ascomycota; class Sordariomycetes; order Hypocreales; family Clavicipitaceae; genus Aciculosporium; species Aciculosporium take. The sequence goes on from AFQZ01000517.1 coordinate 16,695, forward strand.
GAACCCCTATAGTAACTTAGATTTCCTTAGTAATACATCCGTTAAACGCTAATTATACTCTCCTTTTTAACATAAAGCCCTGTGCCCATCTGGCCATTTACCCTAGCAGTTCTAACTCCTTTATAGTGCAGATTAATCGTTTATAGCTAATAGTATTAAACGCCCTAGTAATATCTAGCTATAGTAATAATACTATCCCCTAGTAATGCCATGCCATTCTTATAACCTCTTTTAGCATGCTTAGTACTACCTCTATTAATCTGCCAGCCCTATTACTTATTTATATATCCAGCAGTATATAGCCTTTCTTTACTACAATAGTAATCCTCCTTATAATAGCTCCCTTAATCACTTTTTCTATTATATTTAATAGTAATATCAGCCTCTATCCCCCTGGTCTGCCTAACTCCTTAGGGGTCTTCCTAGGTTTACATAGAACTACCACCTTTGCTTGCTAAAAGGTGGCCGGATAGTATCCTAAACCACAGCATGCATTAGCTAGACATATTAAACATAATATTAAAGCTGCTTTATATAGCTTAAGGAAACCTGTTAGCAGCTTGTCCAGCCTTAGGGCTTTCTAACTTACTATATTCTTTATAACTTCTTTAATTTCCTCCTCTGTAAACACAAGAGCTACTTAATTATTACTATAGTATCTTATCTCTGCCTTTATCTCTAGACCTAAAGCCCTAGCCGCAGATAAAGAAAAGAACCTCTCTGTAAATGCCTTTGCCTTACCCTTATATATAACCTCTACTGTCTCCTCCCTGCCATTATCTTCTAGCTAAGTTAGTAGTGGGACCTGTTATATCTTAGGAGGAAGTCCACTCTATAGCCAGGCCTAGCGCTTTAGGGTCTAGAGGCTCCCTTTAGACCTAAATAACTTACTAACTACCTATTGCTAACTACTTCTCTTCTCCTTTAAGACTATATAATCCTGTTTTCCTATAGCTTCTTTTAAGGCCTACTATAATTCCTATGTCTGTTAATACTACCACTGCCTATTAGCACATCTTGCCTTTACTATTACATCCTTTACCCTTTTATTCCACTAAGGCTATAGTTTGCTGCGCCCTTAAGGTTGTTTAGGTGCTACTATATTAGCTATCTCTGTAAGTTACTAAGTAAGCTATTTTACATAGTTATTAATTTCCTGTTAGTTGCTTAGCGGGAGCTCTAACCCCTTCTTTCTAAGCCTGTTTAAAGCCTTTGCTATAATAAGGTTCTTATCTGCTGTCCTCTAACCCCGGACTAACCCTAGGCTGTTGCTTAATTCCTTGCTTATTCTAATGCTAATAAGCTAAGGCATATAGTTAAATCTAGTAATTTCTACTAGCCTAATGAATTTAATACTAATGTTATAAGTAGTCCATACATAGTTAATAGTGCTATCCCTGCTGCTATGTTCTCTCCTTATTACTTCCCTAAACGGCATAGCTAGGCCGAGTTACTACCTTATTATAAATTCCAATATCTTATTATGCCCCTAAAAGGTTCGGCCGAATCTGTCCCATAAGGGGTAGTATTAGTTAAAGTCCCCTACAAACACACTCCAGCCCTTTACCTAGGTATTAGCAAAGTATTATAAAGGCGTCTGCCACTCCCTTTTATAAGCTAGGAAGTAAATATTATATACCTCTACTCTGTATAGTTTAATACTATACTAATCCTTCTCTCTCCCTATAGTTTAAAGTCCTGTCTTAACCTTTTAATATATATAAATTACTATTCTTCTGCTATATATTACTAATATGTAGTGCCCTTAAGATAGATTTAGCAGTATACTATTATAACCTCCTGGTTCCTAAATAGCTATCACCTTAGGGCTAACGTTATGCCCTAACGCTAGATATACTAGATTACTTTTCTTCTATGTATTCTAGTATATAACCTTAATTATGTACTTTATTATATGCTTCGGAGCTCCCTAGTTAGGCTGGCTCTAGTATTATTTTACCCTCTTGTTAGTTATAAAAAGGCTAGCATTATACCTTTTTCTGCCAGTCTTTATTATCCTAATTATAGCTTATAGATTCATCTTGCAAAAGGGCCCCTTAGTTATATACTCCTTTCTCTTAACTGCCTCTCTATTAGTTCCCTAGTCTCTTCTCTATAATAACCCTTACCTATAGCAGCTATTGCAACCTCCGGCCGATAGCCGTAGAAGAACAGCGGCCTTATAGCATAAGCCTCCCTAGCCTACTGCCATTTATTATTACTTACTAAGCATAGCTAAGACCATGCTGGGTATGCCCCTGTATAATTTTGGCATCTCTTCTATACCTTACCTATTAATATTAGGCAAGTCCTCTCTCCCTTAGGGTATTTTCTAGTAGTATATCTACTATATCTTGCTTCCTCCTTATAGTACCTAGCGATATACCTAATCTTATAGTAGTTATAATATTGCTTTAAGTGGATTATCTTGTTATATAGCTTAGCATTAAAAATCTCTGCTTAGTATACTATTCCCCTATGGCATAGGCGGTTTGCCGCCTTAGTACCCTTAACACTAATTACTAGTAGTGCCCTTGTCGCTAATCCCTTTAGCTTCTGTACTATTATCTTTGCCGTATTTAAACTATTCTCCTTTTTAATATTCTTTCTTATATTCTTAATTATAATATGGTTTGTTAATTATATTAGGAATCCCTTAATAATTACACTAAATATCTTCCTATTTACTTCCGCCTTAGGTCTAAAGGTAACTCTTACCCAGGCTGTGTTTTCCTTCTATTTCCTCCCTGCTTTAGTAAATATAATAACTATGTCTTTACTTTATAGTTAGCGTGCTGCTACTGCCTCCTCTATACTAATAGCGCTGTTTACTGCCTTTATAATCTCCCCTAGTAATCTGTTTCTAACTGCCTTACTAATAGTATTTCCTTTTACTATTACTTTCTAGTAATAGCAGGCTAGTATTGCTATACCCTCTGTTTAGGCTAGAGGGATTATTATCTTCTGCCCTATAACTCTATAAGCTGTAATAGTTACTTAAGTCCCCCTAACTGCTAATTTAGTCCTAGGAATAGCCTTTATTGCCTCCTTAACTGCCTTCTTAACTGTGGTTTCTACCTTACTATTAACTGCCTTTATAATTAAAGCCTATAGGCCTTTTATGCTAGTTCTTATTTAGGCTATTTCCTCTCCTATATTTATAGCAATTTACATAATAGTTTTAATAGAAGCTTATACTTTTATTATTTCTGCCTTTAGAATAACTTTTATTATTAATTCCTTTAGTGATTTTATTTTATTCTTTAGTTTTTCCTATATTACTACTACTCTAGGATTCTCTTCTTAAGGCTGTATTTCTTCCTAGGTAGCGCCCTGTCCTTTATTAGTTACAGATCTATATAAAAATTTATTAATTATTACACCCCTTATACCGCTTACTCCCCTTATATAATGCACTATTGCTAGGGGGGGTAATTAATAATAAGGAATCCGATTCCGTGCTTCTTTTCCGTTTTAGGCATAATACTGCGTCGTATCCGCGGTGTTTTTCAAAATTTTTTAAAATACACGTGTTATTTTGCTTATATAATAAATACTACTTTAAATATTATTATTATTATTATTATTTATGTATGCTAGGTAGCTAGAGCCACTATCTAGTTAATCGACTAACTTCTTAATATAGGAAAAACCCTAAAATAGGGGAGAAAACCTATATTCTTTTATATAGCTCCTGCTAAGCCTCTAATATAAAGTCTTTATTATTTCTAACTATTAGTATAAGATATCTGCTAGTTCCCCTAGAACTACAGATAATAATAGAAGTATGGTTATGCTTTATATAAAAGGTTAGTATATTAGTAAAAACCCCCTATAAGCACCTCCCCTTTTAATTTAGCTCTTCCTCCTTTATTTTATTATTTTTATTACCTTTAGTCCCTTTCTTAACCTTATTATTATATATCTGCTATACCTTATAAAGCTCCTTAGCTAACCTATACTACTAAAGTTATTTAGTTAAAAGCACCTACTTTATAATATTTAGTGCTAGCTTTTTATTATTAAGTACTGCCCTAAGCTTCTATAGGTCTCTTATTATAAGCATTACTAGGATTAGCCTTAGATAGTTATATTTTAAGTAAGAAAGAATAAAGTAGTAAATATCCTTATCTCCCCCTTAGTATTAATATATTAGTAATATTACCTTAGGTACCTACTTATTATAAAGAAAGGTATTTAGCCCTATTTTCTCTGTTTAAAGCTATACTAAGACTATAGATTTATGCTTTAATAAGCTATTATAAAGCCTTATTATCTTTTTTATACTTTTAAAGTTAAGTTCCTTATTTATTACTATTACTTTTGCTTATTCTCTTCTTACTTAAGCCTTATATCTCTGCTATGTTTACTATTTTTCCTACTTTCTCTCTAATTTCTATCTAGCTATAAGGTTATTAAAAAGGGGGGAGGGGGCATTAAGAAACGCCTTATAGTAATTATATTAGCAGCCTTTTTCTTAGTATTATAGCTATAAAGCTATTAGATTATATACTTACTATATCTTCTTACCTATATTATTATCCTTAAGTCTTTAGTAGAATTATTACTTAATATAATTAAAGTATAGATTTACTAGTAGTATTACTACTTTTATCTTTAAGAGTATTATTAGTATTACCTTATATACCCCTATAATCTATCTAAAGTATTTATTCTGTTCCCTTATAAATACCTTTATTACTCCTTATATTACCCCTTTTAACTTACTATAAGTATAGTATATCCTGGCTTTATAGGCTATTATGCTTCTTATTACTTATATATAAAGGGATTTTATATACTTTAGTTAGTATCCTTATATAAATATAGCTAGTATTATAAGTACTAACTTTTGCTATAATAATTTAGTATTCACCTTCTTTATATAGGTTAACTAATAAAGCTTCTAGTAAATCTAAACCCCTAGGAATTACACTAATTATATTAGTTATATTATTATTCTTTTAAGTTAGATTATTATTATAATTACCTGCCTTTTCCTTATAAAGTATATTAGCTTGCTATTTCTTAGGTTAAACCTTAGCTTATATTCCTTTAATTACTTTTTATATATCCTTTAGGCTTTTTTTAGTTATACTTTAGTCTCCTTTACTATTTTTCTATATACTATAATATTTATATTATTTAAAAACCCTAATATTAATATTAATTTTATTATTACTAGTCTTTAATATAGTAGTATAATATAGAGTAGAAAGAGAATAGAAAATATTAGTAACCCTTATAAAACCCTTATTATAACTTAGATTTCCTTAGTAATATGTCTATTAAATACTAATTATACTCTTTTTTTTAATATAAAGCCTTATACTTATTTAGTTATTTACCCTAGTAGTTCTAATTCCTTTATAGTATAAATTAGTTATTTATAGCTAATAGTATTAAATGCCCTAGTAATATCTAGCTATAATAATAATATTATTTCCTAATAATACTATACTATTTTTATAACCTTTTTTAGTATATTTAGTGCTACTTTTATTAACTTATTAGCCTTATTACTTATTTATATATTTAGTAGTATATAGCCTTTCTTTACTATAGTAGTAATCCTTCTTATAATAGCTTTCTTAATTACTTTTCTTAGTATATTTAATAGTAATATTAGTTTTTATCCCCTTAGTCTACCTAACTCCTTAGGGGTTTTTCTAGGTTTATATAAAACTACTACCTTTACTTACTAAAAAAAGGCTAGATAGTATTCTAAACTATAGTATACATTTATAAGGCATATTAAATATAATATTAGGGCTGCTTTATATAGCTTAAGAAAACCTATTAGTAGCTTATCCAGCCCTAGGGCTTTTTAACTTACTATATTCTTTATAACTTTTTTAATTTTCTCTTTTATAAACATAGGAATTACTTAATTATTACTATAGTATTTTATTTTTACTTTTATTTCTAAATCTAGAGCCCTAGCTATAAATAAAGAAAAAAACCTCTTTATAAATACCTTTACTTTACCTTTATATATAACCTTTACTATCTCCTTCTTACTATTATTCCCTAGCTAAGTTAGTAGTAGGACTTATTATATCTTAAGAAAAAGTCTACTTCTTAGCTAGGCCTAGTGCTTTAGGGTTTAAAGGCTCCCTTTTAACCTAAATAACTTATTAACTACTTATTATTAGCTGCTTTTCTTTTCCTTTAAGATAATATAATTTTATTTTTCTATTGCTTTTATTAAGGCCTGCTATAATTTTTATATTTATTATTACTACTACTGCCTATTAGTATATCTTACCTTTATTATTATATTTTTTACCCTTTTATTCTACTAAGGCTATAGTTTATTATGCCCTTAAGGTTATTTAAGTACTACTATATTAGCTATTTCTATAAGCTATTAAGTAAGTTATTATATATAATTATTAATTTCCTGCTAGTTATATAGTAAGAGCTTTAATCCTTTTTTTTTAAGTTTATTTAAAGCCTTTATTATAATAAGGTTCTTATTTACTATTCTTTAACCCTAAACTAACCCTAGGCTATTGCTTAATTCCTTATTTTTCTTAATACTAATAAACTAAGATATATAGTTAGATCTAGTAATTTTTACTAGCCTAATAAATTTAATATTAGTATTATAAGTAGTTTATATATAGTTAATAGTGCTATCCTTATTACTATATTCTCTTCTTATTACTTCCCTAAATAGTATAGCTAGGCTAAGTTACTATCTTATTATAAATTCTAATATCTTATTATACCCTTAAAAGGTTTAGCTAAATCTATTTTATAAAAGGTAGTATTAGTTAAAATCCCTTATAAATATACTCTAGCCCTTTACTTAGGTATTAATAAAGTATTATAAAGGTATTTACTACTTTCTTTTATAAGCTAGAAAATAAATATTATATACCTTTACTGTCGGAATCGCTTGTATGGATGATGGAAGGGATACGCCGCATTAACCAGGAATTGTAGGTTGCACACAGAATACACGCACCCTAATTAGCTAGATCACAGGTCATGTGACCTGGGGCCGTACTGTAGCCATAACACCACACCTCCGCATTATAGCCTGCTTCTTCCCCTCTTTTAGAGACATAGATAAATTAAATATTAAACCCCCCCCCCTTACATTTATACTACAGCATACTTGTAACCTGAGCGCTACTAATACTAATTAGTGGTTACTAATAACCACAGATTTATTAGGTTACACCTAGAAGAGACTCGTTTAAATGCTTTTACTCACGTAACTATAAGAAATTCCGACGTTATGCTAACCAAAGGATTATTTCTTTAAATCATTAACTGTTAAATTATCTATAATTATAAGAAGACTTAACTCTTGTGGATCTTCTTCCTTATTATTAACTATTACTTATCTACAATTAAAACCAGATCTTTACTATTATTTACAGAGAACCAACGCCAACCGCTTTAATTAGTACTAAACACAAAGCCTAAAACACTAAAATGTCTTTAAGCTAAGGAAAAATAAATGATTTTAATAAATAACTCTAAAAGGATGTCTATAGAAGAGAACTTCTAAAGAGCACCCTACCCTAAAAACTTTACAAGCACTATCTAATTTTATCCTTTAATTAAACTAAGTTAGTTAACAACATTAATATCAATACAGCTACTAAACAACAGATTAATAACTGTATTATATATACGATTAACTACTATATTCTTAATGAAGGAAAAGGGCGTAATCTCCTTATTAACTTCTAGCAAGATTATGAAAATTAAATAAAGGATACTTTTAATAAAATCAACAACAACCTTAAGTATACCCTTCGTGATTACCTTAATAATAATGGTGTCGAAACAGCCAGAGGATTGAGATCGAACGTCTCTAAAGATCTTATTAATATCTTAAATATTAACTCTAATATAGAATACAAACCTTTGCTGGAAAAAGTAACTAGGAAAGGAGAAGAGATTTAACAACTTAAACTTTCTAATAACAAGAACTCTAATAATAAAGATTTTCATTTAACTAAAGACCCTCCCCTAGAACTATAAACCCTAACCAGAATACTTTCTAATAGTAATTAAAAAGCCCTTAATACTCTTAAGAGACTTTACTAGAAAGAAGAATAATATTCTAGAGAAGTATATGACTTTATTAACAAGAAGTTACTATATTTTAAAGAGAAATGTTCTTAAGCAGGAGTTTCCCCCTTACTTTACCTAAAAGCCTTCCCTATTATGCTTTAAGGTAAAGCCTATATATACTTCCTTAAATACTTTAGAGCAAAGACAATCCTATTTAAGGAGATAACTCAGAATATTAGAAATCACTTCAAAACACCTAAGAATAAGAGCTTCTACAAAACATAATTTGCTAATCTATGCCTTTGCTATATCATTATAAAACATCTAATAAAGAATAAGTCAGAATGCTTAGAAATTCTTCTTAACTAACTTATAAAGATATTTAATAGCCTTTATAACCCTCTTAAACAAGATATAATTCTTTTTCATTAAGTACAACAAGCAATAGAAAATAACAACAATTTCTATAATACTAAATTTAGGAATGTGCTAACCTTTAAAGGATTTGTTAGTAATTTTCGAAATTACCTCTTAGTAATAGACATACCACCAACCTCTATAAGTTAGTTACTAATAACTACTAACAACAATTCGACTGCCCTTATTGCCCGGTCTATAGACTAAAACACTAATACAGTAATGTTCACAGACCGACGCTATTTATAAGCTATATATTATAAAAAACCTTAAGCCAGAGCGAGCTTAAAGAAATACTTTATCTACTATAAAGAAGGATACTAGTCAACTAACCATCCTGCCTCTAAGCAGAAGAAAGCAAAAGCAACTTAGTAGAATAACAGAAAACACTAAAAACCACCCTTCAAACGCCAATACCATACATTCCTACAGGCCTATAAAGGCGAAATGGCCTAACTTACTGCTACTAATAATAGCAGTAAGGACAAACACAAAAAAGCCGCTTAGAATGCCGCTTTCCTTACTACTAATAAAAAAGAGAAACCAGATAATAAAGAGGCTTGTAATACTCTCTCCTTTATAGCATTCTTTATATAAGCACTAAATCCCCCACTCTTTTCCTAATTAACCGTAAACTTCTTACAGGATAATGCTTTTAAACATGCCTTATTTCTTAAAGACCCCTACAACCACGATACTAATAAATAACCTTAACAACACGTATATCTTATAAATACAAGATATATAGTGGATACATTTTATAGTATACTCCCGGATACAGGAGCATCAGGAATTTCAACTACTGGCCAAGGCCAAGTCAATGCTCTAATGAAAATTATAAAGAATCTTACAATTAAGCATTCCTCTAACTAAAGGACTATCACCTTTAGAGCCGGTACTGTAACTTTAACTAGTATTTTAAAGCTTCTAACGATTTTTAGCATAATACCTTTTTATATGCTTAATAGTGCTACACCGTTTTTATATTCTATTACAGACATAAATAGAATAGGTGTTAAACTTAATAATCTTAAGAATCTTCTAATCTAAGGAGACAAAAAGGTACCTATTATTAGGAAATAAGGATATCCTTAGTAAACAGCCAGTTCTTAAGAACCTGCTATCTTTATGCTTTCTAAAGCCGAAATCCGTTAACTTTATTGCCAATTTAGTTATCCATTAATTAACCGATTAAATAACCTTCTCGCCAGGGCTGGTAAAGAATTCAATAAGGCTAATATAGGGAAAATCATGCATGCTTACCATTAATGCCAGATAAACGCAAAAGCTCTAAGTAGATTTAAATTCACTCTTAAAGACAATATTAAATTTAACTACAAGGTCCTTGTTAATATTATGCAAATTAACAAGAAGCCGGTCCTATATATTATAGATTTGGCAATATTATTTTAAGCTACCTACTTTCTTACACCTTAACAACAAAAAGCTTAAGATATCTGGAATGCCCTTAAAAAGTGCTAGATTAACACATATCTTAAACCCCTAGACTAGATAGTCCATAATGCCAGAAGAAACTTTACTTCTAGCGAATTTAGGCATTTAGCTTAACTATTGTTAATTAATATTAACAAAGTCCCCGTTAAGGCTTACAACAGCATCAGAAAACTTAAGCGATATTATGCCCCTCTTTATAGAGCATATAATATTATTAAGACCAAAGCTAACGGTCTTCTCTTAAAAGAGCAGATACTTTAAATGGCTGTTAAAGCAGTTAATAACTCTGCTAGTCTAAATAGTCTTATTCCTACCCTTTTAGTCTTTAGAACCTATCTAAGGATAACAAATAATTCCCCCCTAAGCTTTACAGTTGCCTAAAGAGCTAAGATACTTTAAAAAGCAATAAATAAAGCAAGACGCAGTCTTATAAGACGCTAAGTCTACAATGCTCTTAATACCCGTAACGGCCTAATAACCCTGCCTATACACACTCTTCCTTTAAATTCTAATATACAAGTTTATTACGAAAAAGGCAGATAGACTAGCCCCTATAAGCTTCTCTTAATAGAAGGAGAGACTTATATTATTAAGATGCCTTATAGCCCTATAAAGTTTTAGTCTATGGTTATTAAACCGTATATAACCTCGCCAGAGGTGGAATCTTCTTATAAGGAAGACCCGGTTTACAAGGAAGACCTGGTTTAAGGTGACAAAAATCATAAAAACCCCCCTGATAACCTAATAACTCTACTATAAAGAGGACGTGGAAGACCCTAGAAACACCCTTAAGCAGAGGCTTTTCTTACTAAGAAAGAAAAGGCCGATTTTTAACTTATAATTGACCTCTGTATGTAAGGAAAAATCAATATACCCAGAGAACCTTTTAAACTCTCTAATAAAGCAGAGATTAATGCTTTACTAGTAAGGAATATGTTTGAATTTATAAAATTTAACCTATAAAGGCATAAAGGCAAAAGACTCTTTAGCTTGCGGATGGTAAGAGAAGTTAAAGGCAAGGCAACTAACTCCCTGTATAAAAAGTTATAATATGTTATCTAAGGCCATAGTAACCGTAGGAAAGAGGTTATTCTCACGCAGTCCCCAATAATTTAGAGAGCTAGTCAAAGGCTTATTGTTGCCCTTACTCCCTTATTAAAAAAGGAAGGCATTATGGTTTAGCTAAGGGATATTACCTAAGCATATGTGCAGTCACAGACAAAGCTTAATCACATAATTCTTGTAAAGCTTCTAGCATAAATTGCACACCTTTACCCACCAGACGTTATTATAGTCGTAATTAAGCCGCTATACGGAATAGCAGAGGCTGGCATACATTAGTAGTCGATGTATTTTAATTATTATTGTTAGAGACTACAGATAATAACCTCTATATATAACCCTTATCTTCTTATTTCTTCTAGTAAAAGCTTGTGTTTTAGAATTATTAGAATGCAGACTGATGATATCTTGGGACTTAGCGATACTAAGTTTTTTAATTACAAAGAGGTTGAGTTAAAAAACGCTAAATTCCTTATAAAGCCAAAAGAGAGGTTAATGATTTTAACACTATTAATGTTTAATGGTTGCATTTTAAGCGAAGTTAATAATAACACTTTCTTTTTATAATAAAAGGAACAAGGAAGGAAGCTATTATAAGTTAATAACCTAACCGACTAAGCGAAATATGTTAAACAGCGAGCACAAGGAGCGTACATTACTCTAATATGTTAACCTAAAGCATCTTACGATCTTTCTGTTACTGCCCAAGTCTAACATCCAGAATCTGATAATGTTTTAAGGCTTAATAAAAGACTTTAATAGCAAATTGATAATTAAGACCATGGACTTTAATATATATCTCTCTTACTAGAAAACGCCGCTCTTTATGTCTTTATTAACGGTTCTTTTGCAAATAATAAAGACCTTAGCTCTTAACTAGGCTATGTGATCATCCTAGGTAATAAAAGGAAGGATAACGATACCTCTGAATTTACCCTTAGAGGAAATATCATAATATATAGCTTAACAAAATCGAAAAGAGTTATAAGAAGTGCATTAGCTTCCAAGCTGTATAGGATGGTTTAAGGTGTTAACATTGCCTACGTAATAAGCACTACTCTAAATATTATTACTAACCGATTAAACAAGCTGAAAATTCTGATAATAATATGCACTAACTCTTTCTTACTATATGAATGTATTATTAAGCTAGGGACAATAAAGGAAAAGAGGCTAATAATTAATATTATGGCTTTATAGTAGTTATATAAGAGAAGAGAAGTAGCTGAGATACGCTGGATTAATAGCAATAATAATCCTGTAGATGTAATAACAAAAGCTTTACTGAATAAAGCTCTTAAGACCTTTATAATAAAGAATAAAGCCTGAATCCATATAAAAGGATGGGTTAAAAGACCTGTCGCGAGAATTGCTGCAAGAGCCGCCGCCAGAGCCGCCAAAGAATGAAAAAGTCCTAATTCCTCACTAAATCCAATGACAAATTAAGCGCCCGATAAAGAGCTTAAATTCGATGAATTCGAACGTGATTATAAGCGCCTAATTTGGTAGGATTGAACGCGGGAATTACACTCTTTGGCCCCCCCCCCCCCTACAACACTCTTTGCCTCTATAACCATTCGGCCTGGACTAACAAAAGTCATTTATTTGAAGGATGTTTTTCGCTTTATTACTTGTTTATTAATATCTGATTATTTAGGGCGTTTTATGCATTTTTTAGAGCGATTCCTCTTCTTCTTTAACAGAGAGAGAATTTGTAAGTGTTAGAATCGCTTGTATAGATAATAGAAGGGATACGCCGTATTAACCAGGAATTATGGGTTGCATACAGAATGCATGCACCCTAATTGGCTAGATTACAGGTCATGTAACCTGGGGCCGTACTATAGCTATAACACTACACCTCCGTATTATAGCCTGCTTCTTCCCCTCTTTTAGAGACATAGATGAATTAAATATTAAACCCCCCCCCCTTACATTTGTGCTACAGCATACTTGTAACCTGAGCGCTACCAACATTTATATAACTTAATATTATATTAATTCTTTTTCCTTCCTATAGTTTAAAGTTTTATTTTAACCTTTTAATAAATATAAATTACTATTTTTCTGCTATATATTACTAATATATAATGCTCTTAAGATAGATTTAGTAGTATATTATTATAACCTCCTGGTTCTTAAATAGCTATTACCTTAGGGCTAATACTATATCCTAATATTAAATATATTAAATTACTTTTTTTTTATATATTCTAGTATATAACCTTAATTATATACTTTATTATATACTTTAAAGCACCTTAGTTAAGCTAGCTTTAGTATTATTTTACCCTTTAGTTAGTTATAAAAAGGCTAGTATTATACCTTTTTTTACTAGTTTTTATTATTTTAATTATAGCTTATAGGTTTATCTTATAAATAAGCCCTTTAATTATATACTCCTTTCTTTTAGCTGCCTTTTTATTAGTCCTTTAGTTTTTTCTTTATAATAACCCTTACTTATAATAGCTATTATAACCTTTAACTAATAGCTATAAAAGAATAGCAGCCTTATAGTATAAGCCTTCCTAGCCTACTACTATTTATTATTACTTATTAAATATAGCTAAGATTATACTAAATATACCCTTATATAATTTAAATATCTTTTCTATATCTTACTTATTAATATTAAGTAAGTTTTCTTTTTATTAAAGTATTTTCTAATAATATACCTATTATATCTTACTTTCTCTTTATAGTACCTAGTAATATATCTAATCTTATAGTAGTTATAATATTACTTTAGGTAAATTATCTTATTATATAGCTTAGTATTAAAAATCTTTACTTAGTATATTATTCCTTTATAGTATAAGTAGTTTACTACTTTAGTACTTTTAATACTAACTACTAGTAGTGCCCTTATTATTATTCCCTTTAGCTTTTATATTATTATCTTTATTATTTTTAAACTATTTTCTTTTTTAATATGTTTTTTATATTTTTAGTTATAATATAGTTTATTAGTTATATAAAGAATCCCTTAATAATTATATTAAATATTTTCTTATTTACTTTTACCTTAAGTTTAAAATTAACTCTTATTTAAGCTACATTTTCTTTTTATTTCTTCTTTACTTTAATAAATATAATAATTATATTTTTACTTTATAATTAGTATACTATTATTGCCTTTTTTATATTAATAGCACTATTTACTGCCTTTATAATCTCCCTTAGTAATTTATTCTTAATTACTTTATTAATAGTATTTCTTTTTATTATTACTTTTTAATAATAATAAGCTAGTATTATTATACTTTTTATTTAGGCTAAAGGGATTATTATATTTTACTTTATAACTTTATAAGCTATAATAGTTCCTTAAGTCCTTTTAATTACTATTTTTATTTTAAAAATAGCCTTTATTACCTTTTTAATTACCTTTTTAACTATAGTTTTTACTTTATTATTAATTACTTTTATAAGTAAAACTTATAAGCTTCTTATATTAATTCTTATTTAAGCTATTTTTCTGCTTATATTTATAATAATTTATATAAAAGATCTAATAAAAGCTTATATTTTTATTATTTTTACCTTTAAAATAACTTTTATTATTAATTTCTTTAGTAATTTTATTTTATTTTTTAATTTTTCTTATATTATTATTACTTTAAGATTCTCTTCTTAATATTATATTTTTTTTTAAGTAGTACCTTATTTTTTATTAATTATAAATTTATATAAAAATTCTTTAATTATTATACTCTTTATATTACTTACTTTCTTTATAGAATATATTATTATTAGGGAAAGTAATTAATAATAAGGAATTTAATTCTATGCTTTTTTTTCGTTTTAAGCATAATACTGCGTCGTATCGGCGGTGTCGGCTTTTTTTTTTGATATATTTCCGCCGCTGCTAGTCTTTAATATTAAAAAGAAATGTCCCCAGTGAGAGTCGAACTCACGACCTTCGGATTATTCTAACTTGTGGCTGAATCATGCTATGAGACCGACGCTTTAACCAACTAAGCCACGGAGACCAACAAGCCGTATTGTTACTAACTAATTAAATAAGCTAAAAATTCTAATAATAATATATACTAACTCTTTTTTACTATATAAATATATTATTAAGCTAGGTATAATAAAGGAAAAAAGGCTAATAATTAATATTATAGCTTTAAGATAATTATATAAAAAGAGAGAAGTAGCTAAGATAAGATAAATTAATAGTAATAATAATCCTGTAAATATAATAATAAAGGCCTTACTAAATAAAGCTCTTAAGACCTTTATAACGAAAAATAAAGTCTAAATCTATGTAAAAGGATAGGTTAAAAGACTTATTACAAGAGTTACTGTAAGAGCCGCCACTAAAGCTGCTAAAGAATAAAAAAGGCCTAATTCTTCACTAAATTTAATAGTAAATTAAGTGCCTAATAAATTTAAACGCAATTATAAGCGCCTAATTTAGTAGGTTTAAATACAGGAATTATACTCTTTAGCCCTATAATCATTTACACTAGACTAATAAAAGTTAATTATTTAAAGGATATTTCCGTTTCATTACTAGTTTATTAATATTTACTTATTAAAGCGTTTTTATGTATTTTTAGAGCAATTCCTCTTCTTTAATAAAGAGAGAATTTATAAGTATTAAAATTACTTATATAAAAGATAGAAGGAATATACTATATTAACTAGGAATTATAAGTTATATATTAAATACATGCAGCTAAATTAGCTAGATTATAGGTTATATGACTTAGGACTATACTGTAGCTATAACACTATACTTCTGTATTATAGCCTGCTTCTTTCCCTTAAAATAGATATTATAGATTATTAGACTTTGTTACCCACCCCCCTCTTACACACTTGTGCTGCAGCATATTGAGTGTAACCTATGCGTTACCAACAGTAAGAAAAAAGAAAGCTAGAATAATATAACTATAAAACTAATATTATTAAAATATACTTAAGCTAAGTTATAATAACCTTTAATTATAATACTTATAAAGACTTAAAAAAAGGACTTATAATATAAAAAATAGCTAATATTATTATAAAGTAATAAGAAAAAGAAAATAATAATATTATAAAAAATAAATAACTATGGGCTAGTAAGATTTTATAATAAAGTTTATATTCTAAGAGAAAAAAGGTTAAAAATCCTAATATTAACTTATAATAATTATACTATAAAATACTAAAAAGTTAGTAAAATAACTTATTAAGTTATAAGCTAATATTTTTAGCTAGGAATATATAGAAATATAAAGAGTTATATTAGTGCTTATTTTAATTATTAAGCTAATAAGCGAAGACTATATTATTTTTATAATAAATTAATTGTTAGAATCGCTCATATAGAGGATGGAAGGGATATGCTGTATTAACTAGGAATTATAGGTTATATACAGAATGCACATACCCTAATTAGCTGGATTACAGGTTATGTAACCTAGGGCTATACTGTAGCTATAACACCATATCTCTGCATTATAGCCTACTTTTCTCTCTCTTTGAACATATATATATAAATTGATTATTAGACTTTACCCCCCCCCTACATTTGTGCTATAGTATACTTATAACCTAAGTATTACATATACTAATTAGTAGTTACTAATAACTACAGATTTGCTAGGTTATATACAGAAGAAATACATTTAAATGCTTTTACTTATGTAACTATAAGGAATTCTAATGTTATGCTAACTAAAGGATTATTTCTTTATAATTATTAACTATTAAATTGTTTATAATTATAAGAAGACTTAACTCTTATAGATCTTCTTACTTATTATTAACTTTTGCTACTTATCTATAATTAAAACCAGATCTTTACTATTATTTACAGAGAACTAATGCTAACTGCTTTAATTAGTACTAAACACAAAGCCTAAAACACTAAAATGTCTTTAAGCTAAGGAAAAATAAATAATTTTAATAAAAAACTTTAAAAGGATATTTATAAAAAAAAACTTCTAAAGAATACCCTTCCTTAAAAACTCTATAAATACTGCCTAATTCTATTCTAAAATTAAACTAAGTTAGTTAAAAACATTAATATTAATACAGCTACTAAACAACAGATTAATAACTATATTATATATATAATTAACTATTACATTCTTAACTAAGGAAAAGGGCATAATCTTCTTATTAACTTTTAGTAAAACTATAAAAATTAAACTAAGAATACTTTTAATAAAAGCAATACTAACCTTAAGTATAACCTATATAACTACCTT
Organism: Aciculosporium take MAFF-241224; assembly: GCA_000222935.2. Taxonomy (NCBI): domain Eukaryota; kingdom Fungi; phylum Ascomycota; class Sordariomycetes; order Hypocreales; family Clavicipitaceae; genus Aciculosporium; species Aciculosporium take. The sequence continues at coordinate 33,875 of AFQZ01000517.1, forward strand.
AATAACAATAGTATTAAAACAGCTAGAGGATTAAGATTAAATATCTCTAAAGATCTTATTAATATCTTAAATATTAACCCTAATACAGATTATAAACCTTTACTAGAAAAAGCAACTAGAAAAAGAAAAGAAACTTAATAACTTAAACTTTCTAATAATAAGGATTCTAATAATAATAAAGATTTTTATTTAACTAAAAACCCTTAACCAAAACTGTAAAACCTAACCGGAATAATTTCTAATTATAATTAAAAAGCCCTTAATACTCTTAAGAGACTTTACTAAAAAAAAGAATAATATTCTAGAGAAGTATACGACTTTATTAATAAGAAGTTACTATATTTTAAAGAGAAATATTCTTAAGTAGGAGTTTTCCCCTTACTTTACTTAAAAGCCTTTTTTATTATGATTTAAGGTAAAGCTTATATATACTTCTTTAAATACTTTAGGGTAAAGATAATTTTATTTAAGAAGATAACTTAGAATATTAGGAATTACTTTAAAATACCTAAGAATAAAAGCTTCTATAAAACATAATTTGCTGATTTATGCCTTTACTATATTATTATAAAGCATTTAATAAAAATAAGTTAGAATACTTAGAAATCCTTCTTAACTAAC
>AFQZ01000516.1:0-34497 GCA_000222935.2 Aciculosporium take MAFF-241224
GGTATTATGCCTATTGTTTTACCCCTTTACTAACCAGAGTTTTAGCTAATTTACTCTAGTAGGGTAGGTCCGGTCTGCTATAGGTTTAGCTGCTAAGTTATGTTATCTCCTGTTGTTATTACTTTAAACGGTTCTTATGTAATTAGCGCTGTGTTCAACTGCTGGTCCTGGCAATCTGCCTACATCTGGTCTATAGAGGCCGTTATAATTCGGTTTAACTCCCTTATTTGCAAAGTAAGGCCAACTAGAGTGTTTAAGATGTTATCTTAGGTTTCTATTATCTGTTATTAGAAGTCGGTTTCCACAGGGTAAGCGAGGTTTTTTTTAATTTATCTCTATAACTTTTGCATTGCCCTTATTACTTTACACACTTCCTCCTGTGTTTTAGCTGCTCCCTTAATGCTTTATAGGATTTTATAAGCTAAGGTTTTGCTAGTAGTGTTCTTAGTTTTGGGTTCTAGCTTGTGCCTTATTATAATATTAAACGCTTCCTTAGTATTTATTAATTCCTGGCGTACTTATCTCCCCTTACTAGTTTTAGGGGGTTATAGGTTCTTAGGAAATTGTAACTTTCTAGCTAACTACTCTTCCTCTCTTTTAGGCATAACAGGATTATCTGTTATTAGAGGACCTCCTACCCCTTACATAGTGTTATTTATTGTCTTATCTATATTAGTTAAATCTTTAGGTATTACAAACACTTCTATATGTGTTAACATATTGCAGTTCCTTATCTCTCTGTGGTTTCTATTGTCCTAAAAGTCTAGGTAGGTAGAGGACTTATAGTAAACTAACTTGTTACTTTCTGAGGTTTCTTTACTTAATGCTAGAGTCTGCTTTAGTAGTAATGTAAGTTATATAATAACGGCTGGTTGTTTCTATTGTCTCCTGCTGGATAAAGCTGTTTCTTGTGTTTTATTGCCTCCTAAGGTCTCCTTAGGGTTATTATCTAGCTTAGGACTAGAAACCATAGTTAAAATAATGTCTTTAACGCTTAATGATTCTGCGAGTTAAGAAGCCTTTAGTTCTTTAATGGGTGTAATAATAAGCAAGGTTTCTAGCTCTTTAAAAGGTGTTATAGCTGTTAAAGTCTCTGGTTCTGTGAGAGGTGCAGTCCTAGGTAGGGTGGTTCTAATCCTTAATAATATTACCTTAGGTTTAGTTACTAATGGTTTAAGAAGCCCTTTTTTCTTAGCCTTTTTTAGTGTTTATTGTGCTAGAATCAGCTCTTCCCTAAATTATAAGTAATGTATAGGGACTAGGTTAACTGGTTATAGCAGTTCTAAGGTCTAGTGAATCTTTCCTTTACAGAATTTATAACTTCCTAGGCAGGAAAGGTCCTTAACCTTGTTGTTAGTGGTTACTGGTCTTCCTCTAGGACCAAGAGGGTTAGGATTTTGCTTAAGGTATTTATAAAGCTTATAAACATAATAAAGCTCTCCCTTAGTAATCATTATAGTGCACAGTTAGTAGTTGTCTAATTCCTAGTGCTAACTTATTAATTTAAACATAAGTTCTATTAAATCCTTCTTATCTCTTGGCTTATAGCCTTACTATAGGTAGCAAATCTAACGTTTTAGCACACTGCCTTGCTTATTAATAATAGCAACCCTAACTCTTTAGCTGTTATAGCCTTGCTAGTTAGGACCTAGCAATCCAGTAATTCAACTTAATACGTCTTGCTAACTAAAAGCAGCAAGTCCTTAATTTTTAGTCAAAACCTTACACAAAGGACGCAAGTAATTACTACTAGTTATTACGTAGTGGTATTGTTATATAGTTAGTTGGAAGTAACTGTAAAGCTATTATTAATGTTATTATAAAGGGGTCATTAAACGCACCTATATATACTACTATTAAGTCATATAGTTAAGTGCATTCTGTGTAAGTTATTATTATTATTGTTCTAAGTCTTACTAGCTGCATGACGAATCCGTCCTATATAGGTGGGGATCCGACATCGCGGATTATCCCGTAACAACCACCAACTACGCACCATAACTATTACTAAGGGAGAGCTTTATTATGTTTATAATCTTTGTAAATACCTTAAGCAGAATCCTAACCCTTTTAGTTCTAGAGAAAGACTAGTAACTACTAATAACAAGGTTAAGGACCTTTCCTGCCTAGGAAGTTACAAATTCCATAAAGAAAAGATTCACTAGACCTTAGAACCACTACAACCAGTTAACCTAGTCCTTATACATTACTTATAATTCAGGGAAGAGCTAATTCTAGTACAATAAACACTAAAAAAAGCTAAGAAGGAAGGGCTTCTTAAACTATTAGTAATTAAACCTAAGGCAATATTATTAAGGATTAGAACCACCCTGCCTAGGACTATACCTTTTACAGAACTAGAGACTTTAACTACAATAAAACCTCTTAAAGAGCCAGAAACCTCGCTTACTGTTATACTTATTAAAGAAACAGAGGCTTCTTAACTTAGAGAGCTATTAAGCATTAGGGGCACCTTTTTAACTATGGTTTCCAGTCCTAAGCCAGATAATAACCCTAAGGAGACCTTAGGAGGTAATAAAACACAAGAAACAGCTTTTTCTAGCAGGAGATAACAAAAGCGACCAGCTGTTATTATATAACTTATATTACCACTAAAGCAAAATCCAGCATCTAGCAAAGAATCCATAGGAAGTAATAAGTTAGTTTACTATAAGTCTTCTACCTATATAGACTTTTAGAACAACAGAGACTATAAAGTAATAGGAAACCTTATTATATTAATACGTACAGAAGGGTTTATAATACCTAAAGATTTAACTAACCCGGATAAGACAATAAATGAGACTATGTAAGGGGTAGAAGGTCCTTTAATAACAAACAATCCTATTATGCCTAAAAGAGAGGAAGAGGGGTTAGCTAGAAAGTTATAATCTCCTAAGGACCTATAACCCCCTAGAACTAGTAAGGGGAGATAAGTATACTAGGATTTAACAAATACTAAGGAACCGTTTAATATTACAGTAGGGCACGAGCTAGAACCTAAAACCGAGAACACTATTAGTAATACCTTAGCTTATAAAATCCTGTAAAGCATTAAGGGAGTAGCTAAAACACAGGAGAAAGTATATAAAGTAATAAGGGTAATACAGAAGTTATAGAGATAAATCAAAGAAAACCTCGCTTACCCTATAGAAACTAACTTCTAATAATAGATAATAAAAACCTAAGATAACATCTTAAACACTCTAGTTGGCCTTACTTTATAAATAAGGGAGTTAAACTGAATTATAACGGCCTCTATAGACTGGATATAAGCAGATTGCCAGGACTAGTAGTTAAACACAGTGCTAATTATGTAAGAACTATTTAAAGCAATAATAACAGGAGATAATATAACTTAGCAGCTAAACCTGCAGTAGACCGGACCTACCCTACTAGAGCAAATTAGCCAGAACTCTGGTTAGTAAAGGGGTAAAATAACAGGTATAATACCTAAGCAGACAAGGTCTTAAGACTACTTAATTAAGACAAGCAACTTAAGAGAAGTAATAGGGCTTATATAAGGACATACTAGCGCAAGCAAATCTTACTAACTGGAAGTAATAAACCTCTTACTATATAATTAAGATTTACCTAAATTACAACAGGAGTTTAGACATATGAGTTAATGTAATAATAATAGGACCTTTTTCGACCTACCTTATGCAGTTTTAGTTTATAATTAATGGTTTCCCCCTGTAAAGAGACATAAGTCTTTATAACAAGCAGGATTTCTATAGTATAAACCGACCGCCAGACGAGGAGGCGCTCCTCCTAATCCTTAAGTGACGATATTAGCACCTTAACAAGGTTTTCTATTAGGGGACGTGCGAAATTATACCCTACTAATAACAGAATACTAATAGCAAAGACAAGACTCTAAGGAGCATAAAGGTTATAAACAGAGAGAGACATACTATACTAGCGCTTAATAATACTAATACTTCTAAACACTGCTATATCCACTTATATAATAAGGTAATAAGTATATAGAAGGACCTTCCAAAAACGGCAACATAGGATAACATATGAATTTACCTCTAACTTTCTTATAATAAGGAAGTGGATATAGCTATAGAGCAGATGGTTATAGTAATAAAGCAGGTGGTTATAGAGATAGTTACTACTATACTAAAGAGCCTTATAATAACTAGCTAAGCCAAATACTAGGATACTAAGAACAGAATACCTTCTAACTAGAACGTAATTTAAAACAGGATTTTAAGCCTAAAAGGGCTCCTAGAGAGAAAGGGTTAGTAAGTTTAACCTAGAAAATCTAAGATATTAGACTTCTAGACCTAAAACCAGATGCAGTGGACGTAGGTAATAAATTTATCTTATATAAAGGAAAAACCACTGTTTTTTTAAACCCTAAGCTTTAGATTTAGGCAGTAAAAGAGCACCTATCTAGAGCACTACTAAACTAGAAGGAGGTATTACTTTATAATATCTAGCAACTATTCTATAGAGAAGCAATAACCTAGTACTAATAGCACTTAGACAAATCTAAAAAGAAACGGATTTTCACTAGCATTAATAGTGTTATTAAGGCGGTATAAGAAGAATTCTGCATAAGGACAGAGGATATAGTAATAAAGCTTAAGCAGGCTAAATATACCTAAGAAGATATTATAAATAGCGTTTTTATTTAGGACTTTATAGCTTAAATCTTTTAGTATACTAGAGTAAATAAAGAGATAACGGATTTATAGCTTTTAGTATGCTTTAGGATGAAATTGTGTCCTAAGCTGAAAAAGCTGTGCCTGGATCCCACTAAGGGCATAAAGCATAATAAATACCTTAATATAGTAGACGGAAAACGCTGTGATTTATATTAAGAAATAAAGGAGCAATAGAAGTCCTGTTACTAGGAAAAGACTAAAGAAATAGTAAAAGCCTACCTTTGTAATAATAAATCCTTAGACTTAAATAAATCTAAGGGTAAAAAAGTAAAGGCCTACTAGAATTATTATTATAAGAATTACAACTAAAGGAGAGAAGACTATTTCTAATAAGATAACTTTTAGTAATAATATCCTTACTATATATGTATTAAAGAGAGATTAAGCGGCCTAAGGGATTATAATTAGGGAGACTAAAAAAGGCTGCTAGTTCTATACTAGGAATAGGTTTATTAGAATGAACTATAGCAGGACTAGAATTAACCTTAAAGGTCCTGGTAGTATAATAATAACAGACTACGCTAACTAAAAGTTAGAAAAGAGGACCTTATAAAGAAGCAAGCAGACTCCTAGACTAAGGAAGGCAAGGCCTGTAGCTAAGAAGATAAATCTTAGGGAGATAATAAAGGAAAAGAGAGATCCTTAGAGAAAGAAGATTATAAAGGAAATTAATCTAAAGAGTAATAAAACCTTTACTAAGGGGATTAATTCTACTTAAAATAATTTAGATAATAGGATTGTCCAAACTAAAAACCCTATAAAGTTATGGTTCTAAATAATAATCCTAATACTAGAGAGCAGGAGCAGTATCTAGCAAACTCCGGATACTATTTAGCTAGAGAAGGAAGTCTGTTAGAGGACAATAAATATAATAAGTCTAACTTTATAAATGTATACTTTACTGTAAAAGGTGGTAAAGCACACTTAACGTTTAACTATAACTCTAAAGGAAGGGAGGTTAAATCTAATTTCATTAGTGCCTTTTATATAGTAAAGAAGGGAGACCCAGACTAGGAGAATCCTACCTCTTTAACTACAGAGACTAGTAAAATAGAGGATCCTAACGGAAGAAGGCAGGAAGAGCCTAAGGAAGAGAAGGAAATTATTAAAGCTTTTGTAACTAGAGTTAATGTTATATAAGACACCGCGACTTAGGGTTTAAATAAGCTAATTTTAACAGGAGGTCTGCAAGAAGACTAGGTAATTAAGGTAGTATCCAGACTGTAGGAGATTAATATTAAAGGAAGGAAGCAGATAAATACCTTTCTTAAAATGCTAATTCGATTTTATAATAAGGGACCCAACTATATAATCTGTGTAGACACCGGAATATTATTAATTCTAGCTAATAAATAGTGGCTTTAGCAACATAGGACAAATGTAAAGTGGGAGAAGTAAGACCCAAAACTAGTAACAGGAGTAGCTTTAGCCTTTATTATTACGGAAAGGGCCACCTTTAACTTTTATATTCTAGGAATTATAAGAGGAAAAAACATCTGAGGTTACTTTACAGTAACTGCGGATGTTATGCTAAATCTAGGACTAAAATTGTTAATTAGCATAAGTTTCCTCTACAGCTTTAGAGTAAAAATCAATTTCGTTAATTTAAGGTTAGTTTTCAGGTTAGTGCATAACATAATAGTACTAGGACGGATGTTTTAAGATGCTTGCTATATACCAGCTCGATAGGTGATAGCAGCACATAATATAGTAATTTCACTAAACTTAATGTGTTAGGTGCTAGTAATATAGAAGGATCTCCCTAGCAGAGAGAAGACTAGTGTTTACTACATTATATTATCCAATTCCGTCTTCCTAAATAATATTCTTAACTAGGGAGATAAGAAAAGAATACTAGCAGTAAATAACTCTAACAGGGCTGTGTGGATTAAGCAAAACAGTAAAGTAGGTTAACTTAAGGCAGCTATAAGCCTTAATTTAAATTTTGTAATTCCAGATGTCTACTAGTACGCAGCATTTTTTAGCAAAGACATTAAGACGGAAAAGACGGAAGAGAGTCCAGAAAAATTTAATAATAACCTAGATCCTAAAGTTATTAATAGAGGTATTCTATTATATAAAGTATCCTACCCAGAGGATATACCTTTCGTTAAAAACAAGTTTAGAGTGCAAATTACTAACATTAATCCGGAAGCAGCCACTAAGTTGCAGGATCTAACTAATAAGTATAATATTTATTACAACAGAGAAGTAGTACTAATGCCAGAAGAAGACAAGATAAGAGTTGACTTTATTAACAGCTAGTAGAACTAGGTTAAGCTAGCAAGGAAGTACCCTCTTAAGCACAAAGACTAGGAGAAATTTGCTAAAGTTTATAATGCCATATACCTAGTAGGCAGAATGTTTTAGTTAATAAAGCCAGCACCTATAGCCTACCCTGGTTTTATTATTTAGAGAGATACAGAGAAGACAAAAAAAGGTTAAGTTGTTATAGATGCCAGACCCCTTAATAATATCACCATGCTAGATGTATATCCGCTGCCAGACTAAGGTAATATCATGCAGGATACACATAGTAAAGAGTAGAAATCGATTTTTAACACAATAGGATTTTTCCACTAGCTTCTAGTACAAGAGGAACACTAAAATCATATAGTAGTAATCTCTAAAAGAGGGCTAGAAGCGTTGCAAGTCGCGTTAATAGGGTATAAAAATTCGCCGGCCTTCGCATAACAATTTATAAATCGCATTTTCTGACTATACCAAAGTTTTATTTGTGTTTATATTAATAATATTATCGTTTTCTCTAACACCCTTAAGGATTATCTTAAATACCTTAAGATAGTCTTAAAAGTCCTAGAGAAAAACAAGGTATATATTGTAGTGACTAAGTCTTTTATTAGATATTATTCAATCTAACTTCTTGGATTTATAGTTAATACTAACAGAATTATTAACACGAACAACAGGATTAAGTCGTTCTAGTAAATGGAAATTCCTTGTAACTTATTAACCTTAGAAACCTTTATTAGCATAGCAGGATTCCTAAGAGCAGGAATCCCTTAGTTTAACTTATGGATCTGACTACTATAGACCTAAAAGACAGCACTTATGCGTAAACTTTGTAAACATAACGAGTTACTAGTAGGAGCCTTAAAGCAGGTATATAAGAGAAAGGCATAAGAAAAATCCTTTATTCCTACAAAAGATAAGGAAGCAGCCTTTAAAGCACTAAAGACCATGCTTTGTAAGAAAATACTACTATAGCACCATGATCTAGAGCAACTATTATTCTTTAAGATTAACGCTTATAAGGAAGGTTTTAGTCTATATGCTTTCTAACTACATAAGGAGTAAAATAGAAAAAGCATACCTAGTAAGGATATTATAGCTGTAAAACTTTACTTAATCCTTTTCCTCTCTTGTTTAACATCTATAGCTAAGAAGCAGTATAGATCGACTAAGGCAGAGGTAGCCATAATTGCTTAGGCAATGCAGAAACTACGAAAAATAGCTTAATCTAACCGTCATCCAGTTAACATCCTAACTAACCATACACCTGCTAAAGGTATTATTAAATACACCTCTTTAGCTATAATAGACCTTAATAAGGCTAACCTAAAATTAGCCAAGGTGGCGAATTATTTATTACAGTTTAAATTATAAGTAACCTATATGCTAGGAATTCTTAACGTTATATCTAATGCCTTATTACGACTTTTAGTAGATATTAGCTACTAAAAGGCAGCAAACCACAGCATATATAACAAATTAGACGCCTGTGTATACTTCTGTCAGAATTATCAGGCAGTAGCTATAATAAATGACTTGTTAAAGAAGGAGATATTAGCAGGGTACAAATTTAACCTGCAATATCATTAGATAATCGAAAGCATTAAGAATTTCTAGTAGAAGCAGCTAAAGCAAGGACGGAACCAACCACGAATTCTACTCTATAGCTGGGACCTTACGGACAAGGGCCTACTTTATTATAAGGATAGAAAAGGGCTTAAATGACTATGCATTTTAAGCAGCTATGTTAAAACCGTGCTAAGAACTGTGTATAATAACCATTACTACTTTGGAATTAGCAGAATGATAGAAGGTCTATATAGCATTTGTTTTCTAAAGATATCTAAGTAAATCCAGGAGTATATGGCATATTACACAACTTATTAGGAGAACTCTATCTTAAGGGATAAAGCAACTAGAGAAATAAAACCTCTGCAGTTAAAACCAATGTCTTTTTATATAATTTCCCTAGACTTTATTACTAATATGCTAGAGGTAGACTTAGTGAACACTATATAGGCCATAGAAGGATACTTAAAGTATAATTCCCTTTGCCTAGTAAACTATTTATTTAGCAAGAGAACCCTCTTAATCCCTAGGAATATAATGTATTTAGTATCCACATAGGCAGAACTGCTTCTTTAAGCTCTATATATTATAGACTAGGGACTACCACAGTAAATAGTTAGTAACAGGGACCTTAAATTCATTTCTAAGGTTTAGTAGGCTATATTTACTAAGCTAGGAGTTAAATTCCTAATAGCAACTGCCTACTACCTGCAGACGGATGGAGCAGCTAAATAAAAGAATTAGACAGTAATTATAGCTATTTGCTATTATATTATAATAAATCTAACAGTACTATGGGTATTAATCCTTCTAGCGTTATAGCACTATCTTAATAATATAGTGGCTATAGCTATTAACCGGTTGCTTAATAAGTTATTATATAAGCTTAAACTACTAGACCTTGTTAACCTTCTTCTAGAGTAAGTAATTTCTAATATATAGCCGGAGGAAGAGGACTTAAAGGCACTTTATAAGCTTTATTAGAGAGAGGCTTAACTTATAATAACTACTGCTGCTGCCCTATTTAAAATTAGATACAACTCCTAATATAACCTAGTAGATATTAACATTAGAGATATGGTATACTTATAACTATATAAAGGATACCAGCTTCTGGGAAAGCTAAAGAAGAAATGGTTACTATAGAGAGCAGGACTATATAAGGTTCTTAAAAAGGTAAATCCTTTATCCTACTAACTTGAATTTCTATTAACCTTAAAGGTATATCTAGTAGTGTTAATTGCATACATCTGGAAACCGCACTAAGGTAAAGATCCCTTTAGCAGAGAGGAAACGCCCCCTTTACTAATTAATCTGGAAGGGAGCAGCAAAGCTAATCACTAGGAAATTAAGCGGATTATCTTATATAAGGTAAAAATCTACTGCACTAAGGGATAAAGCCCTAAGGTAGCTTACCTTATAAGATGAAAAGGATATACTGCTAAAGATAACTAGTAGATTAACAAAAGCAAGATAAAGGTAAACGTATTAGAGTTAATAAATAAATATTTAAGAGAGCATCTAATTAACTAGGATAAGGAGTATAGGAAGAAGGGGCTTATAAGGCAGGAGTGTTAATAATGCCTTAAGGTCAGCAGGATCTAACATCCTGCAGGACCCTACGTGATCACTATAGGTGGAAACACGTGACCCCATTTTCCTATAACACTACTTACAATTTCACTTTACTTTTCACTAAATCCCTTATCTGCACCTCCTAACACACTAGAATTCCCTGTTTTTCTTTATTTTTCGACTTTCTAATTTTGCTTTTAATTATTATACACTTCAAGTCTTTCTTTTATTTTATTTTATCTTTTACTTTTATTACCCTTTCTTGGATAATTCTAACACATATTACAAGAGATACAAAGGACAAGCTCTATATAGAGGTTTTTAACCCTAATATCTTAGTTAAGTTTTTACTATCCTATAAGGAGAAGCAAGTAATAATAACCAAGTTAGTAAAGCCGTCCCCTAGGGGGAATCTAGCAAGAGTAGCTAGAGACGCCATTGCCGTTATATATAACTAGTCGGCTAAGGCTCTGTAAGAAGATAAGCAGAGGAAAAAGGCATATGCTAACTTACTAACTACCTATTAACGCTATATAAAGACCATAGCCTAGGATAAGAATAAGGATAAGAACTCTAGTGTAAATACTAACTATAAGAATAACATTTCTAATGTTAATATATCTAGAGAGACACTTAGTCCTAGAGGACAAATAATAGTAAAGCACCCCTAAAATATAAAAAAAGGCAAGATAACTACTAATACCCTTATAATAAAAGAGACCCCTACTAGCGGTTTAAGTTAAGATCCTCCTATAACTACATAAGAAACATAGGACAAACTAAAGAAACTGGACTTTACTAAGCTGATTTGCTGTTTTAGTTATACAGATAAATACTATTAGCACTAGAAGATAAAGTTATCTACAGGAGGTGACGCAGGACTAGAGCCTTTTAAAACATAGTAATATTAGGCCGGAGATAGCGTATAAAGCATAATAGAGGCTATTTACACCTACTCTAAAGATTTTATGGCCTAGGGGGTGTAAATTAACAGAAACGGATTCTCTGTTATAAAGATAGACCCTATATACACACTATAGATTAGAGTAGTATAACAGATTTTCCTTATTAAGGAATCGATTCTAGCGGCCGATAATAACAGGCAGAAGAAAACCAAATGCCTGGCTAATACCCTAGTTATCCGGAATGTTAAACTCCGCATTAAGCAGGCAGCAGCACGATTCCTTAATAGCAAATAAGCAGATAACCAAGCCGGATCCAGAGAGTAGTAACTAGAATTACTATTAAAAGAGAAAGTACTTGTAGCTAGATACTATAATAAGTTAGGAGGCATTAACGGCTCTATAGCTAGGGCACTTGCCACTATAGGATAAGTTAATTTATTAAGCATGGATTTTCACCAGGTAATTATTAACACTAGCAAAGAGCATAGAACCGCAACCACCTAACAGGACACTAATGCACTAAGGAAGGAACTAGCAGACCAGAGGAATTTAATCTAAGGTTTGGCTAAACAATACAGGCTAATAAGTAAAGTAGCAGCTAAAAAGACTATCTTAAAAGAGATAGAGTTAAGGCTAGTAAACTAAGCTATAAACATATAATTTAGTAAACTTAAAGACAGAACTAATACACTTAAAGGGGATATTAAGGCCTATAAGGAGTCTTTTAGCACAGTAAAAGCCAGTCTTAAGATTATTAACAGGTATATTACAAGGACCTTAGCTAGAGTAGCAGCACTAGAGGATAAGGCTAGGAATATAAAGACCACTAGGCCTATTCCTTAAACGCCTCTGCTAGAATCCGCAGCTAAAAAGACAACCTTGCCTATAGTAAGCAAGAAGCTAACTAGCCTAGTTAAACTAAATTTACTAGCTAGTAAAAGAATAAGGTTAGCTATAAGAGTAATAAAGGCGACTATATTAAACATAAGCTTATCTAAGTTGTTGCTAAAAAAGGCAAAGCAAAAGATGCCTTCTAAAAATAGGCGCAATATTAGCAGCGCTATAAAAAGGCAGAAAACAACAATAGAATCTACGACTAAGAACGCGGAATTAGCCGAGATATTAGATAAATAGGAGACCCTTATATAGTAGCATAAGGACTAAAAATTTTAGCTAACATATTATACCGTCTGATATTAGAAGCAGTCCCTAAAATTTACATAGCTGTAGGCAGATTACTATTTAATTACAAAATGTATAGCTTGGATTAAAGGTTTAGCTGTGTTATAAAGGGCATTATAGCAAATGGATTAATCACAGAAAAAGTTATATCTAGAGAACTATTGCTTTCCTTATAGTTACTGTGCCATATAGTTTAAACATAGGAAAATTTTACCTCTAGTGAGGATAAGATAGCATGGCTAGTAGCTGTCTTCTGCCTAAAAGTGACAATGCCCTAATAACCTCCATAGAACCACCTTTAATATGCCTGGTTCAGACGCATAAAGGACCTTTATACATAAAGTTAAAAGCAGAGGATAACCTGAGATATCTAACATACCTTAAGGAAGGGCACGGGCCATCTCTCCTACATTTAAGAGAAAAGCCTCTCTTTCTATAGCCTAACTCTTTTCCCTTTATACAGCTTCCCTTTATTAGTCCACTAAGTCTTTAGAGGCATAACGTTTTTATTTTTAGTTTAACCTAAGTCTTTCTATCCTCTTGCATAAGTTATTGCTACAGTTAATAGTTAGCAGCATTATTGTGATATAACTACAATACTACGGACGAGAGAATTACTCACAATATAGCGACTCCCAGAAGCATACAACCAGAGGTTGCTAGTAATATAGTCACTCTCTAACAAGCCACTTATAGCTATAACAACATAAGTAGATAGAGACATTTCTGCAATCTATATCTCTATTAATAGCTTACAGCGTAAATTTACAAGGCTTATGCAGACAAGGACTTTAAGAAGTGGACATCCAGGCATAATTAGGACAGATCCAACTATAGTTAACAGGTTTACACTACCCAGATTAAATTTCCTTTTATTATAGTTTATTTTGCTTAGACTAAGATGTTTATTTATCTTTAAATTTTATAAGTAGTTATTATTAGATTATTTACTGCTATTAAGCAATGTTTTTAGCAGATTAGATGTAACCGGACTAATACAGGGAGGATATATCACAGATTAAATCGCTTTCTTTTATAAATAAAAGTTTTCCTTTGTATATATTAACACTAGCTTAGATAGATCCGGAGGATAACCAGGACGGTCATCTTTAAGGGAGGGGCACTTGTTATAGGATAATCTGTAGTGTCAGATCCCCACCTATATAGGACGGATTCGTTATATAACAAGTAAGACAGAAGAACAACAACTTATACAGAATGCACTTGACTATATGACTTAATAGTAGTATATACAGGTGCGTTTGATGACTCCTTTATAATAACGTTGATAACAGCTTTACGGTTGCTTCTAACCGACTACGTGACGATACCACCACGTAACACTAGTAATTTAATGCCCTTATAATGCCTTTTGCTAGTAAGAGGCTTTATTAGTAAGTTAGCTGTATAGCTATTAGTAGCCATGTAGCTTGTGTAAATGTTACCCTTAGCTACCTATTCCTATATATAAAACTACTTAATCTCTATATGCCAGCTCCTTTTAATATTATTTAGGCTCTTTAACTATATTAAAGCCTTATTATTGTTATTAAGCAGTATAATAGGCAATAGCGATTTTAAAAGCATTACGCCAAGCTTCTCTATTAATTTCCTTAGCTAGGTAGTATCTTTAGTAGTTTTATTTATTATAATAAATTCAGCCTTGGTTAAACTCTAGGCAGTGATCTTTTACAGCTTTAAGCTCTAGATTATTAGTTTACTACTTATAAAGAATACTACGCCGCTTATTAATTATAAGGTCTTTAGGTTACTTACAAATAAAGTATTATATACTCTATAGATCCCTAGCTTATTATAGCTTTAGTAGGGGTGATTCTTTATAAGAGGAGAGTAGAAAATACCTAAGTCTATAGTTCCTCTTACATATCTTAATAGCCTCTTTAGGCCTATAAGATAAGTTACTATAGGCCTGCTAGCTACACGCGACTATGCTAACATAGTAAACGCTTTATCTAGTTAGGTCATCATGGCGTAATATATAGCTTTACCTAGTACCTTGTAAAATAACTTGCCTACTTCCTTTAAAGTAGTAGTAGTGTTATTTTTAAAGATAAGCTGCTGAATTCCTCTAGCCTTAAAAGGTGTTACTATAGCATAGCACTTACCTATTCCTAGCTTCTTAAGAGCCTTCTCTGCATACTGTTATTAATCTAGCAGTAGGGCTTCTATTAAGGGGATTCTTATAATTCTTATACTAAGGAACCATTTAGCACTACTAAGGTTAGTTACTTTAACCTCTATGCTAAGTTTTTCTATCATGGCCTTAATTTGTCCTTAATCTAGGCCTATTAACAGAAAATCATTAACGTGTAATGCTATAAAGAGCTTTCTATTAGTAGCAGTATAAATCGTATTATTGCTTTTTAAAGGTGTTATCTTAACGCCCTTAAAGATGCCTTAGGCTTGCTTCTGCTAAGTAGCTCCTGCCTGCTTAAGCCTATAAAGCAGCCTCTATAGTTTAATAATACAACTATCTTACTAGCCTGCTACCTTCCTTTTTTCTAAATAGATATACATAATATCTAGCACTTTTAAGTAAATCTCTTTCTTAAGAGTACTATATAGGTAAGCTCCTACAAAATCTACCTATATGACTTTTTACCCTCAGGCAGCAGCTAAAGCTAATAGGACTCTCTAGCTAGCTTTTTGTATAGTTATTATACTTATTTCCTAATAATTAACTTTATAGCATTAGGTAAAGCTATAAGCAACTAATTAGGCCTTATACTTCTTAAGTTACCTAGAGGAATTATACTTCTTATAAAGCACCTATTTAGTAGTTATTAAATGCCTCTTTTACAGTGCTAAAATAAAGGCAAAGGTGCCTATTACTATTAGCTAATCTAGCTCTTTATAGCAGGCCTCCTTTTATTCCTAAGCTTCCTTTCCTCTTAAAGCTTTGTAAATTAATAGCTTATTAGCAGAGCTTAAATCCACAGGTAGTTTATTATTATCCTTGGATTCTAACATGCCCTTATAATTAAGGTAATTCACAGTGGCGAATTCCTCCTTAAGGGCCTAATAATACTAATCATTAGCAGCTGTTGCCCTAAAGCTCTAGTAGAAGTCCTCTGGCCTCTTTTTAGGCCTGCCCTTCCTTAGGCATAGGTTTCCGGTCTTCTTATTAGTAGTATTATTATTAACCATATTTCTATTATGCGATTTAATGTGGCCTCTTCTTTTTGCCCCTTAATAATAAAGATGTCTCTAGGTTACTAGTAGCAAGCTATAAATAACCTCTCTTAGGTCTAGTAAAGTTAGAATTCCTTTACCTTTAGCTATACTTACTAATACATTCTTATAGAAGATTACATTAGGCGTCCGCAGCTGTTACGTGGTGGTATCGTCACGTAGTCGGTTGGAAGCAACCATAAAGCTGTTATTAACATTATTATAAATAGGTTATTAAATGCACCTATATATACTACTATTAAGTTATATAGTTAAGTGCATTCTGTAAAGTTATTATTATTCTTAAGTCTTACTAGCTATATAATAAATCCATTCTATATAGGTAGGATCTGATATTACGGATTATTCTGTAATAAGTGCCCTTCCCTTAAAGATAATTATTCTAGTTATCTTCTAGATCTATCTAAGCTAGTATTAATAAAGAAAAACTTTTATCTATAAAAGAAAGCAATTTAATCTATAAAGTATCCTCTTTATATTAGTCTAGTTATAGCTAATCTGCTAGAAATGTTACTTAATAATAGTAAATAATCTAATAATAATTACTTATAAAATTTAAAGATAAATAAACATCTTAGTCTAAGCAAAATAAACTATAATAAAAGGAAATTTAATCCAAGTAGTATAAATATATTAACTATAGTTAGATCTATCCTAGTTATGCCTAAATATTTACTTCTTAAAGTTCTTATCTGTATAAGCCTTATAAATTTATGCTATAATCTATTAATAGAGATATAGATTATAGAATGTCTCTATCTACTTATATTATTATAGCTATAAGTAGCTTATTAGAGAGTAATTATTATTACTAGTAACCTCTAGTTATATACTTTTAGGAGTTGCTATATTATAAGTAATTTTCTTATTTATAGTGTTATAGTTATATTATAATAATGCTACTAACTTTAGACTATAGTAATAACTTATATAAGAGAATAGAAAAAACTTAGGTTTAACTAAAAATAATAATATTATGCCTTTAAAGACCTAGTAAACTAATAAAGGGGAGCTGTATAAAGGAGAAAGAGTTAGGCTATAAAAAGAAGGCTTTTCTTTTAAATATAAGAGAGGTGGCCTGTGCCCTTCCTTAGGGTATATTAGATATCTTAAGTTATTCTCTACTTCTGACCTTATGTATAAAGGTCCTTTGTGTGTTTAAACTAGGCATATTAAAGGTGATTTTATAGAGGTTATTAGGGCATTATTACTTTTAGGCAGAAGACGGCCACTGGCCATACTAATTCATCCTCACTAGAGGTAAATTTCCTATGTCTAAGCTATATAACACAGTAACCTTAAGGGAAGCAATAGTCCTCTAGATATAACTTTTCCTATAATTAATCCATTTGCTAAGATGCCCTTTATAATACAGCTAAACCTTTAATCTAAGCTATACATTTTATAATTAAATAGTAATCTGCTTAGAGCTATGTGATTTTTAGGGACTGCTTTTAACATTAGATAGTGTGATATATTAGTAAAAGTTTTAGTCCTTATACTACTATATAAGGGTTAGCTATTTATTTAATATCTTAGCTAATTCTGCATTCTTAGTTACAGATTCTATTATTATCTTTTGTCTTTTTATAGCACTACTAATATTACGCTTATTTTTAGAAGGCATCTTTTATTTTGTCTTTTTTAGTAATAACTTAGTTAAGCTTGTGTTTAATATAATTACCTTTATTACTTTTATAACTAACCTTATTCTTTTACTAGCTAGTGAATTTAGTTTAACTAAGCTAGTTAGCTTTTTACTTACTATAGGAAAGGTTGTCTTCTTGCCTGTAGATTTTAGTAAGGGTATTTAAAGAGTAGGTTTAGCAGTCTCTATATTCCTGGCCTTATTCTTTAGTATTATAACTCTGGCTAAAGTCATTATAATACGCCTATTAAGGATCTTAAGACTAGCTTCTATTACTTTAAATGCCTCCTTATAGGCCTTAATATCCCCTTTAAGTATATTAGTTTTATTTTTAAGTTTGCTAAATTATATATTAGTAGCTTAGTTTACTAACCTTAACTTTATCTCCTTTAGGATAGTCTTTTTAGCTATTACTTTACTTATTAGCCTATATTATTTAGCTAAACCTTAGATTAGATTCCTTTAGTCTGCTAGTTCCTTTCTTAGTATGTTAGTATTCTATTAAGTAGTTACAGTTTTATGCTTTTTACTAGTGTTAATAAGTACTTATTAAAAACCTATGGTTAAGAAATTAACCTATCCTATAGTAGCTAGGGCCCTAGCTATAAAGCTATTAATACCTCCTAACTTATTATAATATCTAGCTATAAGCACTTTTTCTTTTAATAATAATTCTAGTTATTACTCTTTAGATCTAGCTTAGTTATCTATCTATCTGCTATTAAGGAATTATACTATTACCTACTTAATATAGTGTTTAATATTATAGATAACTAGGGTATTAGCTAGGCATTTAGTCTTCTTCTGCCTGTTATTATTAGCTGCTAGAATTGATTTCTTTATAAGGAAAATTTATTATACTACTTTAATTTATAGTGCGTATATAGGGTTTGTCTTTATAATAAAGAATTTATTTCTATTAATTTACACCCCCTAGGCTATAAAATCTTTAAAGTAGGTATAAATAGTATTTATTATACTTTATATACTATCTCTAGCCTAATATTACTATATTTTAAAAGGCTTTAGTCTTATATTACTTCTTATAAATAACTTTATCTCCCAGTGCTAATAGTATTTATTTATATAACTAAAACAGTAAATTAGCTTACTAAAGTCTAGTTTCTTTAATTTATTCTGTATTTTTTATATAGTTATAAGAGGATCTTAACTTAAATTACTAGTAAGGATCCCTTTTATTATAAGGGCATTAGTAATTATCTTGCCCTTTCTTATGCTTTAAAGGCACTTTATTATTATTTATCCTTTAGGGCTAAACATTTCTTTAAATATATTAATATTAGAAATATTATTCTTATAGTTTATATTTATACTAAAGTTCTTATTCTTATTTTTATCCTAGGTAAAGGTCTTTATATAGCATTAATAAGTAGTTAGTAGGTTAATATATGCCTTTTCCTTTTGCTTATCTTCTTATAAAGCCTTAGCTATCTAATTATAAATAATAAAAGTAGTATCCCTAGCTACTCTTATTAGGTTCTCTTTTAGAAATAGCTTTACTAACTTAGTTCTTATTATTTGCTTTTTCCTATAAAATAGTAAAAACTTAACTAAGGTATTAGAATTAAAATCCTTTATATAGAACTTATTCTTTATATTTCTTATAATATATATTAGAATTATTTAAGAAAGAATAATAATAGTTAAAAATAAAATAAAATAAAAGAAAGACTTAAAGTATATAATAGTTAAAATTAAGAAATAAAAGGTTAAAAAATAAAGAAAAACCGGGAAATCTATAGTATTAAAAAGTGTAAATAAGAGGTTAAGTAAAAAGTAAAGTGAAATTATAAGTAGTGTTATAGGAAAAATAGGGTCATATGTTTCTAACTATAGTAATTATATAGGGTCCTATAGGATGTTAAATTCTGCTAACCTTAAGGCATTATTAGTACTTCTGCCTTATAAGCCCCTTCTTCTTATACTCCTTATCCTAGTTAATTAAATACTCCTTTAAATATTTATTTATTAACTCTAATATATTTACCTTTATTTTACTTTTATTAATCTACTAGTTATCTTTAGTAGTATATTCTTTTTATCTTATAAGGTAAGCTACCTTAGGGCTTTATCTCTTAATATAATAGATTTTTACCTTATATAAGATAATCTGCTTAATCTTTTAGTAATTAGCTTTACTGCTTTCTTTTAGATTAATTAGTAAAGGAGGTGTTTTCTTTTTACTAAGGGGATCTTTACCTTAGTACGGTTTATATATATATATACTTAATACTACTAAATATACCTTTAAGGTTAATAGAAATTTAAGTTAGTATAATAAAGAATTTACCTTTTTAAGAACCTTATATAGCCCTGCTCTCTATAGTAATTATTTTTTCTTTGGCTTTTCTAAAAGCTAGTATTCTTTATATAATTATAAGTACACTATATTTCTAATATTAATATCTACTAGGTTATATTAGGAATTATATCTAATTTTAAATAGGGCGGTAGTAGTGGTTATTATAAGTTAAGCCTCTCTTTAATAAAGCTTATAAAGTGCCTTTAAGTCCTCTTCCCTTAGCTATAAGTTAGAAATTACTTGCTTTAAAAGAAGGTTAATAAGGTCTAATAGTTTAAGCCTATATAATAACTTATTAGGTAACTAATTAATGGCTATAGCTACTATATTGTTAAGATAATGCTGTAAAGCTAAAAGGATTAATACCTATAGTACTGTTAGATTTATTATAGTATAATAGTAAATTACTATTATTACTATCTAATTCTTCTATTTAGCTGCTCTATCTATCTGCAGGTAGTAGGCAGTTACTATTAGGAATTTAACTCCTAGCTTAGTAAATATTGCTTACTAAACCTTAGAAATAAAATTAGGGTTCCTATTACTAACTATTTACCTTAGTAGTCCCTAGTTTATAATATTATTATTATTCATGTACGCTAGGTAGCTAGAGCCACTATCTAGTTCATTAACTAACTTCTTAATATAGGAAAAACCCTAAAATAGGGGAGAAAACCCATATTCTTCTATATAGCTCTTACTAAGCCTCTAATGTAAAGTCTTTATTATTTTTAACCATAAGTATAAGATATCTACCAGTTCCCCCAGAACTGCAAATAATAATAAAAGTATAGTTATACTATATATAAAAGGTTAGTGTGTTAGTAAAAACCCCTTATAAGCACCTTTTCTTCTAATCTAGCTCTTCCTTTTCTATTCTATTATTTCCATTACCTTTAGTCCCTTTTTTAACCTTAACATTATATATCTACTATACCTTATAAAGCTCCTTAGCTAACCTGTACTACTAAAGTTAGCTAGTTAAGAGCACCTACTTTATAATATTTAGTACTAGCTTTTTATTATTAAGTGCTGCCCTAAGCTCTTATAGGTCTCTTATTATAGGCACTATTAGGATTAGCCTTAGATAGTTATATTCTAGGTAGGAAAGAATAAAGTAGTAAATATCCTTATCTCCTCCCTAGTATTAACATATTAGTAATATTACCTTAGGCACTTATTTATTATAAAGGAAGGTATTTAGCCCTATTTTCTCTGTTTAAAGCTATACTAAAGCTATAGATTTATACTTTAGCAGGCTATTATAAAGCCTTACTATCTTTTTTATACTCTTAAAGTTA
The DNA here is from genome assembly GCA_000222935.2 of Aciculosporium take MAFF-241224. Classification (NCBI taxonomy): domain Eukaryota; kingdom Fungi; phylum Ascomycota; class Sordariomycetes; order Hypocreales; family Clavicipitaceae; genus Aciculosporium; species Aciculosporium take. The sequence goes on from AFQZ01000516.1 coordinate 20,652, forward strand.
GGTTTCTTATTTATTACTATTACTTTTGCCTATTCTTTTCTTACCTAAGCCTTATGCCTCTACTATATTTACTATTTTTCCCACTCTCTCTCTAATTCCTATCTAGCTATAAGGCTACTAGGGAGGGGGGGGGGGGGCATTAGGAAACGCCTTATAGTAATTATATTAGCAGCCTCTTCCTTAGCATTATAGCTATAATATTATTAAATTACATGCCTATTATATTTTCTTACTTATACTACTATCCTTAAGTCTTTAGTAGAATTATTACTTAATATAATTAAGGTATAGGTCTACTAGTAGTACTACTACTTTTATCTCTAAGAGTATTACTAGTGTTGCCTTATATGCCTATATAACCTGCCTTAAGTATTTATTTTATTCCCTTATAAATGCCTTTACTACCCCCTATACTACCCCTTTTAACTTACTATAGGTATAGTATATCCCGGCTTTATAGGCTATTATGCTTCTTATTACCTATATATAAAGGAATCTTGCACACTTTAGTTAGTATCCCTATATAAACACAGCTAGTGCTATAAGTACTAACCTCTGCTGTAATAATTTAGTATTTACCTTCTCTATATAGGTTAACTAATAAAGCTTCTAAATATAAAAATCAGAAACCACTTTATACGGAACACTGCGGATACGACGCGGTATTACGCCTAAAACAAAAAAGAAGCATAGAATCGGATTTCTTATTATTAATTACCCCCCCTAGTAATAGCACATTATATAAGGGAAGTAAGTAGCATAAGGGGTGTAATAATTAATAAATTTTCACGTAGATCCACAACTAATAAAGAATAAGGCACTACCTAGGAAAAAATATAATATTAAGGAGAGAATCCTAGAGTAATAATAGCACAGGAAAAACTAAAGAATAAAATAAAATCACTAAAGAAATTAATAATAAAAGTTATCCTAAAGGTAAAAATAATAAAAGTATAGGCTTTTATTAGAACTTTTACATAAATTGCTATAAATATAGGAGGGGAGATAGCCCGAGCAAGAACTAATATAGGAGGCCTACAGGCCTTAATTATAAAAGCGGTTAGTAATAGAGTAAAAACTATAGTTAAGAAGGCAGTTAAGAAGGTAATAAAGGCTGTTTATAGGACTAGATTAGTAGTTAGGGGGACTTAGGTAAATATTATAGCTTACGAAGTTATAGGGCAGAATATGATAATACCTTTAGCCTAAACAGAGGGTATGGCGATACTAGCCTGCTATTACTAGAAAGTACTAGTAAAGGGAAGCATTATTAGTAAGGCAGTTAGGAACAGATTACTAGGAGAGATTATAAAGGCAGTAAATAGTGCTATTAGTATAAAAGAGGCAGTAGCAGCATACTAATTACAGAGTAGAGACATAGTTATTATATTTACAGAAGCAGGGAGGAAATAAAAGGAAAACACAGCCTAGGTAGGAGTTGCCTTTAGACCTAAGGCAGAAGTAAATAGAAAGATGTTTAGTATGATTATTAAGGGATTCCTAATACAATTAACGAATTATATTACAATTAAGGATATAAGGAAGAACATTAAAAAGGAAAATGGATTAAATATGGTAAAGATAATAGTACGGAAGCTAAGAGGAATAGTAATAAGAGCACTATTAGTAGTTAGTGTTAAGGGCACTAAGGCAGCGAACCAACTATGCCATAGGAGAATAGTATACTAAGCAGAGATTTTTAATGCTAAGCTATATAACAAGATAATCCACCCGAAGCAATATTATAACTATTATAAGATTAGATATATTACTAAATACTATAAAGAGAAAGCAAGATACAGTAGGTATGCTACTAGAAAACACCCTAAGGAAGAGAGGACTTGCCTAACGTTAATAGGCAAGGTATAGGAGAGATGCCTAAATTATACAGGGGTATATCTAGCATAGTCTTAACTGTGCTTAGTAAGCAATAAGAGATGGCAGCAGGCTAGGGAGGCTTATGCTATAAGGCTGCTATTCTTCTACAACTATTGGTCGGAGGTTATAATGGCTACTATAGGCAAGGGTTATTAGGGAGAAGAAACCAGGGGACTAACGGAGAGGCAGCTAAGAGAAAGGAGCATATAACTAAGAGGCCCTTTTGTAAGACAAACCTATAAGCTAAGATCAGAACAATAAAGACTAGCAGAGAAAGGCATAATGCTAGCCTTTCTATAGCTAACTAAAGGGCTAAACAATACTAGAGCTAGCCTAACCAGGGTGCTCTAAAGCACACAATAAAGTACATGATTAAGGTTATATACTGGAATATACAAAAGAAAAGCAATCTAGTACATCTGGCATTAGGGCATGACGTTAGCCCTAAGGTAATAGCTATCTAGGAACCAGGAGGCTATAATAGTATACTACTAAATCTATCTTAAGAATACTATATATTAGTAATATATAGTAGAAGAATGGCGATTTATATACACTAAAAGGTTAAGACAGGACTTTAGACTACAGGGAGGGGGAAGGATTAGTGTAGTATTAAGCTATATAAAGTAAAGATATATAATATCTATTCCCTAGCTTATAAAAGGGAGTGGCAGACGCCTTTATAATACTTTACTAATACCTAGGCAAAGGGCCGGAGTGTGTTCATAGGGGACTTTAACTAATATCACCCTTTATAGGATAGATTTAGCTAAATATCTCCGGGGTATAATAAGATATTAGAATTTATAACAAGGTGGCAACTCGGCCTAGCTATGCTGTTTAGGGAAGTAATAAGAAGAGAACATAGCAGCAGGGACAGCACTATTAACCATACATAAACCACCTATAACGTTAGTGTTAAATTCATTAGGCTAGTAGAAATCGCCGGATCCGACCATATGCCCTAGCTTATTAGCATTAGGACAAATAAGGAATTAAGCAATAGCCTAGGGTTAGTCTGGGGTTAGAGAATAGCAGATAAGAACCTTATTATAGCAAAGGCTTTAAACAGGCTTAGAAAGAAGGGGTTAGAGCTTCCGCTGTATAACTAGCAAGAAATTAATAACTATGCGCAGTAGCTTACCTAATAGCTTATAGAGATAGCTAATATAGCAGCACTTAAGCAACCTTAAGGGCATAGTAAACTATAGCCTTAGTAGAATAAAAGGGTAAGGGATGTAATAGTAGAGGCAAGACATACTAATAGGCAGTAGTAGTAACAACAGATACAGGAAGCATAGCAGGCCTTAATAGAAGCTATAAAAAAACAGGATTATATTATCTTAAAGGAGAAGAGAAGTAGCTGGCAACAGGCGGTTAGTAAGTTATTTAGGTCTAAAGGGAGTTTTTAGACCCTAGAGCGTTAGGCCTGGCTATAGAGTAGACTTTCTCCTAAAAGGCAACAGGTCCTACTACTAACCTGGTTAGGAGATGACGGCAGGGAGGAGATAATAAAGGTTATATATAAGGGTAAGGTAAGGGTATTTATAGAGAGGTTCTTCCCTTTATCTACAGCTAGGGCTCTAGGTCTAGAGGTAGAGAAGGGGATAAGATACTGTAATAATAATTAGGCAGTTCCTGTGTTTATAAAGGAGGAAATTAAAGAGGTTATAAAGAATATAGTAAGTTAGAAAGCCCTAAAACCAGACGAGCTGCTAATAGGTTTTCTTAAGCTATATAGAGCGGCCCTAATATTATGTTTAACATGCCTTATAAATGCTTGCTGCGGCTTAGGATATTATCCGGCCTCCTTCTAATAAGTAAAGGTAGTAGTTCTATGCAAACCTAGGAAGTCCCCTAAGGAGTTAAGCAGACCGGGGGGGTAGAGGCTAATATCGCTATTAAATACAATAAGTAAAGTAATTAAGGGAGCTATTATAAGGAGAATTACTATTGCAGTAAAGAAAGGCTATATACTACTAGACATGTAAATAGGCAACAGAGCTGGCAGATTAATAGAAATAGTACTAAGCATGCTAAAAGAGGTCGTAAGAACGGCGTGGCATTACTAGGGAATAGCATTATTACTATAGCTAGATATTACTAGGGTATTTAACACTATTAGCTATAAACAATTAATTCACACTATAAAGGAGTTAGAACTGCCAGGGTAGATGGCCAGATGGGCACAGGGCTTTACGTTAAAAAGGAGAGCATAATTAGCGTTTAACGGACGTATTACTAAGGAAATCTAAGTTACTACAGGGGTTCCGCAAGGGTTGCTAGCATCTCCTATCCTCTTCCTGCTCTATATTATGCCACTATATTACAGACTAGTAGCAGCGGAATTAATATTAACATTAGGGTTCTTGGATAATATAAACATTATAGTATATAGAAAAACGGCAGAGGAAATAAAAGTATAACTAGAAAGAGCCTGGAAAATATATAAGGAGTAGTTAAAGGAGTATAGGCTAAGGTTTAACCTAGGAAAGAGCAAGCTAATGCACTTTATAAGGAAGAGGCAGGCGATTATAATAATGATCCGACTTAAAAGAGCAATAATACAACCAATACAATCAGCGTAATTCCTAGGGGTTTAGATTCACCAGAAGCTTTATTGGTTAACCTATATAGAGAAGGTAAATGCTAAATTATTACAGTAGAAATTAGCGCTCACAGCACTGGCTGTGTTTACGTAGGGATGCTAACTAGAGTATGTAAGATCCCTTTATATATAGGTAATAAGAAGCATAATAGCCTATAGAGCTAGGATATACCACACCTACAGCGAGCTAGAAGGGGTAGTATAGGGGGTAGTAAAGGCATTTATAAGGGAACAGAATAAATACTTAAGGCAGGTTATAGGGGCGTATAAGGCAACGCTAGTAATACTCTTAGAGACAGAAACAGCAGTACTGCTGGTGGATCTGTACCTCAATTACATTAAATAACAATTTCACTAAAGACTTAAGGATAGTAATATAGGCAAAAAGATACAGCAGGCCTGTAAGTTAATAGCATTGCAGCTATAATACTAAGGAAGAGGCCGCTAACGTAATCGCTATAAGGCGTTTCTTAATGCCCCCCCCCCCCTTCCTAGCAGCCTTATAGCTAGACAAGAATTAGAGAAAGAGTGGGAAAAACAGTGGATCTGGCAGAGGTATAAGGCTTAGGTAAGAAGAGAACAGGCAAAAGTAATAACAGTAGACAAGGAACCTAACTTTAAGAGCATAAAAAAGATACTAAAGCTTTATAATAACCTGCTTAAGCATAAATCTACAGCCCTAGTTCAGCTTTAAACGGAAAAAATAAGGCTAAATGCCTTTCTTTATAACAGACAGGTGCCTAAGGTAACTTCACTAATATTCTAATACTAGGAAGGAAATAAGAATATTTACTACCTTATTCTGTCATGCCTAGAATATAACTATCTAAGACCGATTCCAGCAGTGCCTATAATAAGAAATCCGCAGGAACTTAGGGCGGCGCTTAATAATAAGAAGCTAGCACTAAATATCGTAAAGTGGGTGCTTTTAACTAGGCGACTTTAGTAGTACAGGTTAGCAGAGGAGCTTAGTAAGGCATGGCAGATACGTAATAATAAGGCTAAGAAAGGGACTAAAGGCAATAGAAACAATAGGATAGAGGAGGAAGAGCTGGACTAGGAGGGGAGGTGCTTATAGGGGGTTTTTACTAACATACTAACCTTTTATATAAAGCATAACTATACTTCTGTTATTGTTTGCAGTTCCGGGGAACTGGCAGATATCTTATACTAATAGTTGGAAATAATAAAGACTTTATATTAAAGGCTTAGCAGGAGCTATATGAAAGAATATGGGTTTTCTCCCCTATCTTAGGGTTTTTCCTATATTAGGAAGTTAGTTGATGAACTAGTTAGTGGCTCTAGCTACCTAGCGTACATGAATAATAATAATAATAAAGCTTCTAGTAAATCCAAACCCCTAGGAATTATACTAATTATATTAGTTATATTATCGTCCTTTTAAGTTAGAGTATTATTATAATCGCCTGCCTCTTCCTTATAAAGTATATTAGCTTACTCTTCCCTAGGTTAAACCTTAGCCTATACTCCTTTAACTACTCCTTATATATCCTCTAGGCTTTTTCTAGTTATACTTTAGTTTTCTTTATTATTTTTCTATATATTATAATATTTATATTATTTAAAAATCCTAATGTTAATATTAATTCTACTACTGCTAGTCTTTAATATAGTAGTATAATATAAAGTAGAAAGAGAATAGGAAATGCTAGTAACCCTTATAAAACTCTTATAGTAACTTAGATTTCCTTAGTAATATGCCTATTAAATGTTAATTATACTCTTTTTTTTAATATAAAGCCCTATACCTATCTAGCTATCTACGCTAGTAGTCTTAACTCCTTTATAGTATAGATTAGCTATTTATAGCTAATAGTATTAAATGCCCTATTAATATCTAGCTATAATAATAATACTATTCCCTAGTAATACTATACTATCTTTATAACCTCTTTTAGTATACTTAGTACTATCTCTATTAACCTGCCAGCTTTATTACCTATTTATATATTTAGTAGTATATAGCCTTTCTTTACTATAGTAATAATCCTCCTTATAATAGCTCTCTTAATTACTTTTCTTATTATATTTAATAGTAATATTAGCCTTTACCCCCCTAGTCTGCCTAACTCCTTAGGGGTTTTCCTAGGTTTATATAGAACTACTACCTTTACTTACTAAAAGAAGGCTAGATAGTATCCTAAACTATAGTATATATTTATAAGGCATATTAAACATAATATTAGGGCTGCTTTATATAGCTTTAGGAAACCTACTAGTAGCTGATCTAGCCTTAGGGCTTTTTAACTTACTATATTCTTTATAACTTCTTTAATTTTCTTTTTTATAAATATAAGAACTATTTAATTATTATTATAGTATCTTATCTCTATCTTTATCTTTAGAGCTAAAGCCCTAGCTATAAATAAAGGAAAAAACCTCTTTATAAATACCTTTGCCTTATCCTTATATATAACCTTTATTATCTCCTCCCTACTGTTATTCCCTAGCTAAGTTAGTAGTAGGACCTACTATATCTTAATAGAAAGTTTACTTTATAGCTAGGCCTAGTGCTTTAGGGTCTAAAGGCTCCCTTTTAATATAAATAACTTACTAACTGCTTATTGCTAGCTACTTCTCTTCTCTTTTAAGATAATATAATTCTATTTTTCTATTACTTTAGTTAAGGCCTGCTATAATTCCTATATTTATTATTACTACTACTACCTATTAGCATATCTTGCCTTTATTATTATATCTTTTACCCTTTTATTTTACTAAGGCTATAGTTTACTATACTCTTAAGGTTATTTAGGTGCTGCTATATTAGCTATCTTTATAAGCTATTAGGTAAGCTATTATACATAGTTATTAATTTTGTACTAGTTATATAACAAGAGCTTTAATCCCTCCTTTCTAAGTCTGTTTAAAGCCTTTACTATAATAAGGTTCTTATTTGCTATTCTTTAGCCCTAAACTAACCCTAGGCTGTTGCTTAATTCCTTATTTATTCTAATGCTAATAAGCTAAGGTATATAGTTAGATCTAGTAATTTCTACTAGCCTAATGAATTTAATACTAATATTATAAGTAGTCTATATATAGTTAATAGTACTATCCTTGCTACTATATTCTTTCCTTATTACTTCTCTAAATAGTATAGCTAGGCTAAGTTACTACCTTATTATAAATTCTAATATCTTATTATACCTCTAAGAGGTTTAGCTAAATCTATCTTATAAGGGGTAGTATTAGTTAAAGTCCTTTATAAATATACTCTAGCTCTTTACTTAAGTATTAGTAAAGTATTACAAAGGTATTTACTACTCCCTTTTATAAGCTAGAGAATAAATATTATATACCTTTACTTTATATAGCTTAATATTATACTAATCCTCCTTTCTCCCTATAGTTTAAAGTCCTGTTTTAACCCTTTAATATATATAAATTACTATTCTTTTACTATATATTACTAATATATAGTGCCCTTAAGATAGATTTAGTAGTATACTATTATAACCTTCTGGTTTTTAAATAGCTATTACCTTAGAGCTAATGCCATGCCCTAACACTAAATATACTAGATTGCTTTTCTTTTATATATTTTAGTATATAACCTTAATTATATACTCTATTATATGCTTTAGAGCACCCTAGTTAGGCTGGCCCTAGTATTGTTTTACCCTTTAGTTAGTTATAAAAAGGCTAGCATTATACCTTTCTCTACTAGTCTTTATAGTTTTAATTATAGCTTATAGGTTTATCTTATAAATAGGCCCTTTAAATATATACTCCTTTCTATTAGCTGCTTTTTTATTAGTCCTTTAGTCTCTTCTTTATAATAACCCTTACTTATAGTAGCTATTATAACCTTTAACTAATAGCTATAAAAGAATAGTAGCCTTATAATATAAGCCTTCCTAGCCTATTATTATTTATTATTACTTGCTAAACATAGCTAAGACTATACTAAATATATCCCTAAATAATTTAAGTATCTCTCCTATACCTTACCTATTAATATTAAGCAAGTCCTTTTTCTCTTAAGGTATTTTCTAGTAGTATACCTACTATATCTTGCTTTCTATTTATAGTACCTAATAATATATCTAATCTTATAATAGTTATAATATTACTTTAAGTGGATTATCTTATTATATAGCTTAGTATTAAAAATCTCTGCTTAGTATACTATTCCCCTATAGTATAAGCGGTTTGCTAACTTAGTGCCCTTAATACTAACTACTAGTAGTACCCTTATTACTATTCCCTTTAGCTTCTATATTATTATCTTTATTATATTTAAATTATTATCTTTTTTAATATTCTTCCTTATATCCTTAGTTATAATATAGTTTATTAGTTATATTAGAAATCCATTAATAATTACATTAAACATCTTTTTATTTACTTCTGCCTTAGGTCTAAAAGTAACTCTTATCTAGGCTATGTTTTTCTTTTATTTTCTCTTTACTTTAGTAAATATAATAACTATATCTTTACTCTATAGTTAGTATACTCTTATTACCTTCTTTATACTAATAGTACTATTTACTACCTTTATAATCTCCCCTAGTAATCTATTTTAAACTACCTTACTAATAGTATTTCTTTTTACTATTGCTTTTTAGTAGTAGTAGACTAGTATTACTATGCCGTTTATCTAAGCTGAAGTGATTATTATATTCTGCCTTATAACTCTATAAGCTATAATAGTTACCTAAGTCCCTCTAACTATTAATTTAATCCTAGGAATAGCCTTTATTACCTTTTTAACCGCCTTCTTAACTATAGTTTTTACTTTATTATTAACTACTTTTATAATTAAAGCCTATAGGCCTCCTATACTAGTTCTTATTTAAGCTATTTCCCTGCTTATATTTATAGTAATCTATATAATAGATTTAATAAAAGCCTATACTTTCATTATTTTTACTTTTAAAATAACTTTTATTATTAATTTCTTTAGTAATTTTATTTTATTCTTTAATTTTTCCTATACTACTATTACTCTAAAATTTTCTTCTTAATACTATATTTCTTTCTAAGTAGTGCTTTATTCTTTATTAGTTATGGATTTATATAAAAATTCTTTAATTATTATACCCCTTATATTACTTACTCTCCTTATATAATATATTATTATTAAGGGGGATAATTAATAATAAGAAATCTAATTCCGTGCTTTTTTTTCGTTTTAGGCGTAATACCGCGTCATGTCCGCGGTGGTTCCTTTCCTTTAGCTACCTTAATAATAATAGTGTTCCTAGTTTATAATATATAAAGCTTAAAGAAGCAGTTCTGCCTATATGGATACTAAATATATTATATTCTCTAGGATTAAAAGGGTTCTCTTGCTAAATAAACAGTTTACTAGGTAAAGGGAATTATACTTTAAGTATCCTTCTATAGCCTATATAGTGTTTACTAAGTCTACTTCTAGCATATTAGTAATAAAGTCTAGAGAAATTGTATAAAATGGCATTAGTTTTAACTATAGAGGTCTTATTTCTCTAGTCGCTTTATCCCTTAAAATAGAGTTCTCCTAGTGTCAGGAGAGTCACGAGACAAGGGCGTAAGAGTACAGAGACCCACTAGGGCAAGCCGCGCCCTAGCTACACATAGGTATATAGGGGGATAGGCCTTATAAAGAGATAGAGGGGCTAGTAAATATAGTATTTACATTACTAACCCTATCTATAGCTATTTAGCTTTAAGTACGCTTAACTATAGCCTTTACTCTACTAATAAACCTCTAACCATAACAGAATATTTGCTTTTTTCTATAGGGATAGTAAACTATTAGCTTAGTAAAGATATTAACCTAAAGAATAAATACATAAGTAAATAGCTATATTAATATAATAACTATATAGGCATTAAATAAACTTAATAAAAATAGAAGCAGCTTTAGCATTACTATAGCATAAAATATTATATTATAGCTAAAAACCCCTATACTTATATTAAAGGGTAGAATAAGAAAACCTATAAAAATAAGATAAACTTACCTTAATAGCACTATAAGTAATTAGCATTATTAGCTTAAACCCTAGTATACCTAAATCTAAGATATTAATATATAAGCTAATAAAGAAAAAGAGTTAGACTAAGAACTTAAGAAAGCTATAAAGAAGCTATACCTAGTTTAAAAGCATACTTAACTTAAGAAAATATAGCAGGACTTAATAAACCCCTTAGTAACTATACCTAAAAAGCCTAGTCTAACTGCTTCTCTTTAGATAAATACTCTAGGCAACTAATTAATAGCAACTTACTTATAATATAGCCTTGTAAAAGTATAATTAAAAGCCCTAGTCTATAAGGGAAATAACTATAAGAACTTATAATCCTTTTTTATAGACTTAAACATAGCTTTTATTATAAATAAAGTAACCTTTATAGATAACTTAACTAAGGTTACTTATATTAGCAGCTATTTAGCAGAGGAAGCAAAGTAATAATAGAATAGGTATATAGCTATAAACAGAATTGTAGATTTTAATAATTATAGCTAGAAGGACTTTATTATATAGCTAAAGAACAGAGTAATAAATAAGAATATATACTACCTAAAAGCAATAAAGTTACTACTAGAGTTATAGCAATAAAATAACTAGCTATTTATAATATTTATTAAGATTTAAGGGAAAATAAAGAGGGAGTTACCTAAAGATATCCCTAAGAGAATTTAGATTTATATATTTATTAATAGCTTAAACTATATAATAAGAAAGCAGGTCCTTAGCTAAGAGTTCCCTAAGTCTTAGGCATACCTTATTAAACAGGGTTATAAAGCAAAAGTAGCTACTAAGGGTTATAATAAGAGACCCTATCCCTATAGGAAATAAGCTAGGTTAATATTACTATTAAATGATAAGCAGGGGATAAGTAGTAAGAGAGAGATAAACCAGGGCTAGTGATCTTATTCCTATTTTAAATGTAGAAAATACGGCCATATTGCTCCTTATTATAAAGTACCTAATTGCAAGATATGCGGATTAGATAGGCATATAATAAGTTTATACTATAGTAACTATAAGAAAGCAGTGCAGGCTATAAATCTAAATATAATACTAGTAACTATAGTATATATTTAGGGATATATTATTATAGTTAAACCCCTAGGCTAAATTAAGGACTCTAAGAATAAGATTAATAACTCCTAAATAAGGATAAAGATAAAACTATAGTAAGAAGGAAGCTAGGTAGCAGTAAATATACTATTTAACCTAGGAGCAATAAACCTAATAATATATTTAAACTTATTATTTAAAGCTAACTAAAGTAGGGTAAAAGCAAATAAAATAAAGCTAGAAAGCGCCTTACTAATAGAATTAAAGCACTAAGGTATTATTAATAGAGTAGTATAAATAATAAATAGTATAGGTTATAGTAAATTCTATTAACTCTATTACTATATAGCAGACACTAGGGAGGGACTAATCCTAGGGATAGACTAGGCTGCAGACTATAAGCTAAAAGTACTATTATAGGCATTAGGTTATTAGAGACACCTAGTAATAAGAGAATACTTAAAGCTAGTTACTAGCTTATAATAGTTTTATTATATAAAGAAAGCAGTAGGTATAATACTAATCCTTAGCTAATATATAGTGTAACTATTTATCTCCTAGGGAAAGCTAGATAAAAATAAAATAAGTAAAGAAATTACTATAAAGGCGCTCCTACTAGAATATAAAGAATTTATAGATATATTTTTAAAGGAGTTAGCTAGTAAGCTACCCTCTCTAAAAGGGAAAACTTATATAATAGAATTAATAGAAAAAAAAACACTACTATAGGAGCTAATTTATAACCTAATAAAGAAAAAGCTATAAGTTTTTTATAAATACTTAGCGGATATATAAAAGAAAGGCTAGATAAAAAGATTAATAAGTCTAGTAAGAGCGCTAATCTTATTTATACTAAAAAAGGGAGGCTAACTATGCCTTTATATAGATTATAAAGGCCTTAATAGGGTTACTAAAAAGTATAAGGCCCCTCTTCCCCTTATATTAGAATTATTAAATAGATTAAGAAGAGTAATAATTCATATAAAGCTAGACTTAAAAGATACTTACCACTAAATACATATCTATAAGGGCAATAAGTAAAAGATAGCTTTCTAATGCTAATATAGTTACTTTAAATATCTTATTATGCCTTTTAGCCTAGTAAACACACCTGCCACCTTCTAAGAATATTTTAACACTATACTAGGAGAGCTAGTAAACATAATATGTATTATTTATTTAAATAATATCCTAATTTATAATAGTAATACAGCTATATATAAGAGGCATATTAAACTAGTTCTACAAAGATTACGCATTATAAAGCTATATATAAATCTTAATAAATACGAATTCTTAATAATAAGGGTTAGCTTTCTTAGATTTATTATTATACTAAAGGGTATTAAAATAAAACCAGAATGTATTAAGGCAGTAGTAAAATACCTACTACTAAGCAGTATATTAAATATATAAATCTTTCTTAGGTTTATAGGGTTTTACTAACGGTTTATTAGGGTATATAGTAAAATTACTATCCTATTAATAAACCTTTTAAAAGGAGAGTTTAAAGGAACCTTTAAACTATCTTACAATATATAAGCCGTATTTAAGATGCTAAAACAAAAGTTTTTAGAAGCACTAGTTCTAGTATATTTTAATTTAATAGCCCCCCTTTAAGTTAAAATAAACGCCTTAGTGTTTGCTATTAGCATAGTATTAGCAATATTAGTGCTAGGTAATCAGCACCTAGTTGTATATATGTTATAAAAGTTGTTAAGTCCTGAACTTTACTATATAACACTTAATACTAAGCTACTAGCTATATAAGAAGCTTTTTGCACATAGAGATATTACCTAGCTTACTTATAATATTTAATAAAAGTAGTTACTAATTACTTAAACTATAAATACCTAGTAATAAAATTAAAGCTTTCTAGTAGATAGGTTATAGTATTAAATAAACTTTATTTATATAATTTTATAATTAAGTATAGGCTAGGGAAGTTAAATCTAGCTAATAAATTATCTTAAAGACCAGACTATTTCTTAAAAGCAGCTATAGTAAAGACATAGTTATTATACCTACTAATATTCTTAGATAAGTTTATAAAGAAGGAGTAGAGTAATAGTAGCGCTAATAAGGTAGTATATATAATAGTATTCTAAGGCATAAAGGCCTTACTATAAGAGATATAAAGAGAGAGCAGTATAAGAGCTATATATTTAAGTAGCATATTAATAGTAACCCTATTTAATAATATAATATTTAAGAGTTTAAAGTAAGCTAGTAGTAAGAAGACCTCCCTAGCTATATATCTAAGTAGTATAAGAGCTATATATTTTAGTAGTATATTAATAGTAACCCTATTTAATAATATAG
>AFQZ01000515.1:0-34653 GCA_000222935.2 Aciculosporium take MAFF-241224
TCTTTGCCTCGAAAAGAAAAGAAGAGTCGTTGCTCTGGGAAACAAAGAGGAAGAAGAAAAAAAGCAGCTGACCATGGCAACGCGCCGCAGACGACCAAGGCAACGAATCTACCCGCCCCCTCGGCCTCGTCGTCGCCCGCGGAACCCTCCTCGTCGTCATCTCCCCCCTCGACGGCAGCGAGCAAATCGCCAATCCGTTTGCCGCCCCGCCGGACGAGTAAGAGGAAGCGCTTCCTCGGCCACGGCTTCGGACGCACTTTTTTAGTAAAAACGCCAGGACTTCGCTCGCTCGCTCCTTGAGAACATCACCGTCAGGCGGGCGTCCTGGGACAAGAGAGGGAGGCAAGGCAGCCGGATGGCTTCTACCGTGGACGGCTAGTCTGCATGCAACGTTGCGGACTAAACAAACCGCTTTGACCCCTATTCAAAGGGGCAATGGCGAAAGCAATACAATTCAAATTCAAACGTCCTGCTGACTTCATCGAGGTTCAATTTCTTGAAATAGACGCTTGCTCTCATGGCAGCAGCAAGTACCTTGTGACGGGACGAAGAAAATTGCCACCAACAGAGTCATGTATTATCAACGATGCAGAATCCCATGATATATGGGGACTACCGTTGATGAACGAATACAGATATCAATAGTAATTTTATTTATTTATTTTTTTTTTTTGCGTCGCTCTCACGAAAATATATGTCATCGCGCGTGCTGCCTCGTTGCCACCACCGCTGTCACCCACCGTGACGTCACGGAGAAGAGCTCAATCAGTGACCATTTATTCATCCATCCCCTCTTTCTTCCAAGGCGCGCCAGGCCAAGCGCTGATGGGACGCTGATAGCATTTCGTAGCCAAAAAAAAGAAGAAGAAGAAGAAGAAGAATCATGTCTCGCTTTACCACAAGCTCGCCAACACAATGGCCGCTGAGTTTGGAACCCGAAAATTCACTAGAAATGTTCCAGGGAAAAGTATTTGTTTTCCTCACATTGCTCATGTCGCCACCCCCCCCAACTTCCGCATTGCTGCTCCCCATCTACATGTGGGCGCTCTTTGACCTGCGCGGCGGTGTCGTACCAAGGGTCTTCTAAACACCTCTACTCGACTTGCTGCTCTTTTGCAGCTCTCCAAATGCATTCCCCAGCTGCTTCTTCAGCTCCTTGTAGCTCACGACGAAGCTGGTCTGCTCATCGCGGCTGGTAAGGCAAATCTTGTCGTCAGTGCCTGCATCTAACCTGTTGAGGCAGCGCAGCATGTGGCCCATGTCGAGCGTCGGGTTCCCGTTGCCGTCCACCTGGTGAAAGACGTAGTCTCGGAAGAGCTTGAGCATGTAGCGCTCGCCGTTTTCCGACCACGCCCTGTCGCCGTCAAACTCGTGCCGTTCGTTGATGGTGCCGAGCTTCACGAGGAGGCGCGCGATGCGGCCGTTTTCCAGCTCACGGTAGAGTTCTGAATTGAGTTCGTCGGCTTGGTGCTGGCTTTGGTCCAGCGTCGTGACTATGTGGCCGGCAACGCCGCGGATGAATTCTTCGATTCCCTTTTGGGCCGGTGGTTGCGCGGGAGTCAGGAGCCAGATGATGGTATCGCGAAGTTCGATGGAATAGGAACGGCTCATTTGTTCAATCGAGGCATTGAGGTTGGTCAATTGAGCAGGGAGGGTATTGGTCGCTATACAGAGCATGGTGCGGCCGAACTGAAGAAAGTCGTCTTGCTGGACTTCTTGGATGGGGCGCCGCACCTCAAAATGCACCACGTCTAGAATGGAACATGCGTCGAGTCGGATGCGGTTCTTGTCGGTGACAATGATTTTGGTAACGTCGATGCATCGCGCTGCTAGATTGACCGAATGGATGGATTTCAATGCGTTCGCAATCTGCGAGATGTATCCCCAGAGGACTGTTTCGGGTACGAGCGGCTTGGGTTGGAAGCGGTTGTTTCCCTGGCCCGTAGATGCAGCGCCTAGGTGCACTTCAGCCAGTGTTTTTGAGAGTGCATGGTATTCTTGTACAAATATGAGGGAGCCGTCTCCAAAAGCGCGCGTCGTGAATGCATCGTGTATCGTCACCACGTTGGCATTGTCGATCTTCCTCCACTCCTTGACAGATCGTATGGCGTGCTCGTTTGTTAACCGAAATCCTTCCAATCTGCGAAGACAGTACAGGTTGCCTGTCTTGGATGAGATGGCCTTGTACACCCAACTGGGATAGCCGAATATGTTGGCATTCTTCCTGTGACTCGTGTCCAGCGGCACAAGCGAGTGGTAATTTTCCATTTGAGGAAGCTGCGAATTGGGCATGACCTGCAGTGTCGCCTCGGATTTCTTCTGCATTTCCTCCCGTAACATGTCCGGCAGGAAGAAGTCGTGCGACATGCGATGGTAAGGCATCAGGTCCTCTCTATGAGGGCCAACGGGAGCATATAAATGGTGCTGGAGAGGCTGGAGAGGAGCGGCAAAGGCGCCCGAGCCAGGGTAGAAACCTGCGCCAGCGCCAGCCATGCCATGTTCATCCGCGTACGGGTGAAAGTGAGCACCAGGGAGATTTTGGCCGACGGTGGCCATTGAAAAGGGATCGTACGTGACGGGCCCCTCTTGGCCGGAGCCATTGGACGTTGCCTAACACGCATGGTCAATATTCCCCAGATCCAATCGAAGTCACGCACCAAGGCTCATATGACTGCAACATACATGTGTATTTAACTCAAAGTTGGGAGTAAATTCGCGTATGGCAGCAGGATTGAATAGAGCAGCCTCTGAATGAGGAGTCATGGCTGGTGAAGCCGCTTCAACCAGGTCATCAGTCTTTATATCGCGACCCAATGACCGCCGGTATCCATCCATACCTGCCAAGCCTCTAGGCGTAAATGTCGGCGCATTTGCAGCTTGCGTGGAAAACGTAGCCTTTTTGGCCGAGTTCTGCAGTTTCGCAGGAGTAAAAGAAGGAGATTCGACATTTAGAGCCTTTCGAGAACTGGATTACAACGTCAACGACCCAACCACACGCGGCATCTTGAAATGGAATTTCTAGAGGCTAAACGTACACGTCGGCTTGGTTTGCATTGTTATTCTTGTTTTGTTCGTGGGAGAAGGTACAGCCTTGATCTTCGTATCGACAGTGGCCGTAGATGAGGACGTTTCGGCAGAGCGTTTCCCTGTTTTCGGCTGAGCACGTAGATGTCAGTCGAGTACCGCTGCCTGAAATGAGAAGATTGAACTTTCCGAGTGTGCCATACCTCGCCCCTTAGGCTTTGGGGAAGAGCCGGCCGGGCGCCTGAGATCTGACGATATGAATCGCGAAGCCGCCATTGTCTACCTGGCTAGATGACAAGCGGGGCAAATCCAGCTCCCGTGGTCGGCTTCACGACGTCTGCGTCACATCAGCAAGTGCTTGCGACAGCCCGAATAGGTGATATTGGGAGCAAAGGCGAGCGTTTGCGTGGTAGGTTCGTCATTGCACGAAGGTCGAGGGGTGAGGCTACTGTGGATCAAAGGTCACGATGTTGAAGGACCAGCGCGTGGCGCGTACCTTGGTGAAGCAGTCATCTGCCATGGCTCAATTGATCGCCGGGGCCTCGCGCCCATTTACAAAATATTAACGGACGAGAGAGGCTTTAACTTTGCTCAAGTGCGTAGGGGCGGCGATCGGACATGTATCGGCGTAACAAGTCGTGCGAATGTAACGGCGATGACGATGGCGATGGGGATGGTAGATGCAGGGTCGGGATCAAAGTCGGGAGACGGAGTCGTGGTCTGTGTCTCGCGGTTGGAGGCGGGGTCTGGTGGTCTCTGGTTGGGCTCTCCCAAAGCTCTGTCAGAGTGGGGGTCGCAAGGCGAGAGCGAGAAGCGTCACTGTTGGAAGGGGAGGGAGCGCATTGTGGCTACATGTACCTATGTAACATGTGGCTTGTGCTGACTGTAGCACTAATCTCGCAGACTAAAAATAAAAAGCATGATGTTGCCTCGTGGGCCGGCTACACGCCTTTAAAGACCATCATCTCCAAACCCTTTGTTGCTAGAAATATAAGGAGGTGGTCTCATATCAAACTAATGAATATCTTTTGTACCTCGTGAATTGCCTATCGTTTCGTCAATAGTTGTCTTTGTTCTTTTTTTTTTTTTTTTTGGTTTCTTATCTGTCTAGGGTACCACAATAATCGACCCGTCTTGCGGTACAGCCAGTGGATGACCCTGGGGCGTGCGGCCTTACTGTATAACTACTACTCCGTGAGACCCACTATTCTGACATTTTGCTTGATCCAGCTTAGCCTAGTCAACCCTAGTCAACCCTGACACAGCGTCTCCATTCTGTATGCAGCCTTGGGAGCCTCTTTTCACAATAACCAAGCCATCATAGCACGAGCTCCAGTTTCGGCTGCGACTACATTTCGACGACCGGCTCACATGATACCACGCTGAAGATCCAAACATCACCTTCGCCCGTCGCGCCGCGGCTTGATGCTCTCATCATGACCGACCCTAGCGATGACATGGGACACCTGTCCCCAAGCCAACAGGAAGCTCTTCAGCAGTACATTCAGGTCACCAACCAAGATGTCCAAGAGGCCATTGCCCTATTACAGAGGTCGCAATGGAACGTCCAGGTGAGTGAAAAGTCCTGTGACTGTCTTTTCCTACCTCGCTCCTACCCATACCACTGAATCTCTACAAGACGCTGCGACTAAATGCCATCATTAGATCGCCATTGCCAAGTTCTTTGATGGCGAAGGCCCTGATCTGGTGGCCGAAGCAATAGCCGCGCAGGAGATTCCCAGGACGACGGCAAGACACGAGAACCTTCAGGAGAGCTTACTCGCCCCCGAGAGCTTCACTTCGAGACCACATCGTCCAAGTCGAACCGATCCAGCTCCTAGAATCGTCCCGCAAGCACCTGCCACACGTCAATCTCCTTGGCTCATAGGCCTGCTTCTTGCCCCCGTTGGCCTGGGTTGGCGAGTGGCATCGACACTATTTCGAACATTCTGGTACATTCTATCCTTCTTGCCAGCATCTATTCGCCCGCGAGCCGTGACCAGTCGTATGTCATCGGGGTTCAAGGACACAAGTGGCCGCCGGATGCTCATGCCCCGTGATACCGCCGCTCGCTTTAAACGAGAGTTTGACGAAGAGTACGGGACGAACGGACTTCCATTCTTCGAGGGCGGTTTCGCGCAGGCTCATGATCTTGCCAAGAAGGAACTAAAGTTCCTGCTTGTCGTCCTGCTATCGCCAGAGCATGATGATACCGCATCCTTTACTCGAGACACACTACTATCGCAAGATGTCGTAGATTATATCAAAGACCCGGCGAACAACATCATACTTTGGGGAGGAAATGTTCTGGACTCGGAAGCATACCAGGTGGCGACGGAATACACGTGCACCAAATTCCCTTTCTCGGCATTGGTTTGCCTGACACCTAAAGAAGGCAGCACCCGGATGGGCATCGTCAAGCGCCTCGCGGGTCCCATGCCGGCATCGACATACCTTTCGGAACTCCAAAACTCAGTTGAAAAGTACGGTGCCGATATGGACGGCGTTCGAGCGGAGCGGACTGCTCAAGAAGTGGCTAGGAGCCTGCGAAATGAGCAAGATTCGGCATATGAGCGATCCCTGGCTATTGACAGGGAACGGGCTCGTCAAAGGAAAGAAGCAGCGGCCATGGCCGAAGCAGCCGAGGCCATGGCCCTGCAAAGAGCCGAAGAAGCGGCGCTGTTGGAGAAGCAGCGTCAGCAATGGAAAATGTGGCGGGCCACCAAGATTCTGCCAGAACCACCAGCTACGGACAAGAACGTGGTACGCGTGGCTCTCAAGATGCCCGACGAGTTTGCGGCCGCGGGACGAGTCATCCGAAGTTTTCCACCGGACGCGCCACTCGAGGAAGTGTATGCCTTTGTAGAGTGCTATGATAGGCTACAGGAGCTGGAGGATAATGATGATGCTGGTGGTGCTGCAGCGGGGTCTGGCGTGGCGGCAGTAGAGGCACCAGCAGGTTATGAACACAAATATGGATTTCGAATAACGTCAACTTTGCCACGCGTCGTTTATGAGCCTAGTGCTACAGCCACGGTGGGAGACAGGATTGGCAAGTCAGGCAACCTCATTGTCGAGCCGATGTCGCCCGAATCCGAGGGTGAGGAGGATGACGACGACGACGACTGACGACGACGACGACGACAGCAGCAGGGATGATTAGTATACTTTTTGGGACAGAGCTCTAGCGTCCCAGTGGATGCAGTACATATGAATCTGACACACTCTCTATCCAACTCTGGACGCGATTCAAGAGACCAGCGTGATGCATCAAGCTCGCATATTTTCTTAATTTGAGGCCTCCGTCTGTGAAGCCGAAAAGGAGATGAACCACAGAAGGAGATGAACCACAGGGTCCGTACTGTAGGGCGGCACTCTCCATGGTGAAATCTCTGTCGGTGGCTGGTTCAAGAAGAAGCTCGAGTTACAGTCGGCCACATGCTTGATAGCGAAGAGGCTGCTACTCCAGCAAGGCGTGAGCAGCTCACTCCAACAGAAGCAACCCCTCTGGGAGCTTGGGTTCAACCCGGTTTTGCTGGTGTGTCGTGACCTGGTGTGGGGTTGGGTCTGGTCCACACTGGATTGCGTAACGGTTGGAGGCTGTGCAGTGATTCCTGATGGGACGCATGTATGGACAGTATGCCTGTACAGTATGTGTGTGTACCTGCCCTGGAAATTCATTTCGTCTTTGTCCATTAGGTAGGTTAGGTAGGTAATACGTATGAACATGGATATCATGTGACGAAACGCGAGATGGTTGGAGCGACGGCAACGTCTCAACGCGGAGCGGTGATGCAAGACACTTACGTCACCCGCGCCATCCCTAGTCTGAAACAACATGCAGAGTGCTGGAGGTCTTGGCATTCTGCGCATTCTTTGCTTCTCGCCAGATACCCATGTTTGTGCACATGTATACTGCAGCAATCAATTCCTCTTCTTCTGCTGCGTGTCTGGCCTCCTCTCGTCCGGCCGATTTTCATTCGCCGTTGCTTACATGTCCACGTCCCCTCAAGACTCCTCCTCTCCTTGACATCCGGCTCCTTGCAAACAAGCTGAGGCAAGAGAGCAAAGCAGACCAAGCACGGCTCGCTCCTGCCTCCATTGCAGCAACCCGCGCTCTTGCCAGCCGCGCGGACAATCGTAACAACCGGCACGTGCCAACTGCCATTTTGACCTCGATTGCTGCTACCCGACCGTGCTGTCAGTCTGGTGACGGTTCTCGTGCGTGAGCCTCAAACCAGATATTTCTTGACCCGGCGACGCTCTGATTCAAGACACGCAGTGCTGCGGAAAGGGGTAGGGGTCCCAGACCCCTGTAGAAAGATCTGGGAGTCACTGGCCTTTTGACCTTGTCGGGCGGCGTCAGGCGGCGGACAGTAGCAAAAGTCCACGAGTCCGGCTGGCAGCCTACCTTTCCGCCACGGAGACCGCCGTGGTCGACAACCTTCTTCGTCGTCGTGTCACGTTCAACCGCGGAAACATTGATTCCTTTTTCTTCTTTGCGACATTTTCCCAGAACCGCAGGCTTGTCGAAACCCGTTTCTTGTTTACCCGCATACGCCGGCGACGTCGCCACGACCCACGAAGCTCGATCGAAGCACTATCAAGCTTGCGCCTTCCTTCCTTCCGACCTGCGGTGCTCGTTTCGCGTGCCTGACACTTTGCTGAACATTGCACCCTCGCCTGTCACCATGAAGTCCATGAAGGGCTTGAGTATGAATAAGATGCTGGGGAGCATCAGGAAAAAGGCTGGAGGTATGTCAACCGTGGGCCATCACCACGCTCAAGTGGCGGGCGCTACGGCGACTCAGGTGACGCTGCCTCTCACCGTTCCATTCTTCGGCCGAATCCTCTTCAATGACTGGCAGATGAGAATGGGCACCATCTGATGAATGGAGGCAGGGAGCTCGAGCTTGGCGTCAACCTCAGCGTCGGCGGCGACCTCGGCCGGGAATCCCGAGATCACGGCTCATAACAGCGTGGTAAGAATAAGCTGAAGAGCCGTCTTGCCATAACCTTGAGACATCGAATCTGACCAGTCTCTGCTACTCAGAAAGCCTTTTGCGAGTCTGGCGGCAATGTCAAGGTATGTCTGTCCGTGACACACCACCCCTCTTCACAGCTCGTTACGCGACGCCAATCCAAAACTATGTACGCAGCTGATTGGATCCGTGCATCTTGCCAGACCGACGAGGTTCTTTTTCTTCCCCCGATTGTTGACGCGGCAGAGTCATCTCCACCTGCGGCTGCGGAATGTGCTCGAGTCATCCGCAAGTACCTCAGCAAAGACTACAGTTCAAAACCGTCATGGCAGTATAACGCCATCATGCTCGTCAGAATATTGACGGAAAACCCTGGTGAGACATTTACGAGGAATCTGGATGAACGGTTTGTCGACACCGTCCGGACCTTGCTGAAGAATGTCAAGGATCGAAGTGTTTGGCAGATACTCATGGAGACACTGGACGACTTTGAATACACGAGGATGGATGATGCGAACTTGGCGCTCTTGGTCTCGATGTGGAAGAAGGAAAAAGAAGTTGCTTTGAGAAAGCATGGCGTAGGTCTCATTTTCGTCAAGGATCTCGTTTCCGGTCGCCCTAGGCGGCAAACGGTCTCGTGCTGACCATGCAATAGGCCCGAGGACCGGCGATGCCGCCAGTCCCGCCGAGACCAAACATCATCATGAGTCCCCCGCAGGTCAACAGGCATGGCGAAAGCTATTTTTCCAAGTCGCATACCAACTATCGGCTGCCTGACGCCGTCGAATTAGCCTCGAGACTGGAGGAAGCGCGCACGTCAGCCAAACTCCTGGAACAAGTAGTCATGAACACTCCGCCGGACAAGATGCTGCAAAACGAACTCATCAAGGAATTTGCCAATCGATGTCTGAGCGCATCGCGAAGTTTGCAAGGATACATGGTCTCGGAGAATCCTGCGCCGGACAATGAGACGATGGAGAGTTTGATTGATACAAATGAGCAACTGCAGACGTCCTTGAACCAACACCAACGCGCTGTGTTGAACGCGCGTAAGCAGCTGGGACCTGGCACAACCTCCAACGAGGACTCGGCGGCGGGTCAATCGGATTCCTCAGACAATGACGGCCAGCGGCTCATCGGGGCTGCCCATTCCGAGGAGGCGAATGCGGATGAGATGAGCAAAGGCGCACATGGAGGAGGCAAAGGGAAGCAGACTGATGCATCGTACAAGCCAACCGGGAGCAACGGCATTGTGGGTGCTTCTAGCTCGCGGCAGTCTGCCAAGGATGAAGTGAAGGAGGACCCCTTTGCCGATCCAAACCCCACAGACGCCAGAAAGACGGCGACGTATTCTGCCTCGTCTTTTCGGCCCGACTTTCCTCATGAGCCGTTTCATCCAGGCTTTAGCGGACCACATGACAATGAAGGCACAGGACTTGGCAACGGCCTCGGCAGGCTGCAGACGCCCCACGACAGGCATCGGACGGCGCAAGACGACGACGACATCTATGAGGCTTCACCACAGGTACAAGGTCCACTCCGAAAGGAATAAGCTGGGCCGGTGTGCTTCGGAATACTGGCTTTATGCATATGCAGCGTTGCATCATGATCCGAGCCATTTTCATGTTTTGACGCGCACGGGCATTTGCTGTCTCCTGGCGAGATGACAGGCAGTGTGTGTTGGGGATGGGGATAAGAGCTGGCCGACTTGGGTTGTCTACTGTTTTGATGCGCGCACCCAGGTTTATGCATGGTATTCTCCAAAGACTTTTATTCTTGACTGTCGAAGCAAGCTTGGCCATTGCTTATCTGCCTATCTGCTTGTCTTGATTCTATCCTTGTTCCGTCCTTGTCACTTCTCATAGCAGCCAGAGTCGAGCGGCATCGCCATGTTTGCGAGAGAGACTGAAGATGTATGAGCTAACAAAGCAATCAAGACGCATGAATCTATGGTTGTGTTTTTGCTACAATGTACTTTTGCCCGCGGTTGTGTAGTTGGAGTGGAGGAATGTACGCAGGATGCGCAGGGACGTTGGTTCATGGACCTGAGCCGAGCCATGCATGGGAACACATGAGAGTGAATGCCATGCGCATGCTTACGTGTTTGTTTACTTGCTTGGTGATGATGCCTGGTCAATGGCACAGTTGGAGGTTTCTGATGGATGTAGGGTGGCGGAGAAGGGATGTCATGGATATGCTCGTTTTATCATGCATGTTTGCGTATATTGTGCAATCATTGGTCCAATAGGCGCGTATGGCAATGCAGGAATAAGTCCTTTGCTTGGTCAGATATTAAAATCCGTGGAGCATCTCAGGCGATGGTGATGGTGAGGTGGAGGAGGGACGGAGATGCACAGTGTGGACGGGGGCGAATTCGCGATGCTCAGTACTAAGATGGCTGGCTGGCTAAAGGCCTCGGCCAGTGTCTCCATCTCCACTTACCCCGCTTTTTAGCCGCTCCCGCTCTGGCGACTTGGGGTCGACATGGACATGAGTACGGGGACTTCGACGGAAAGGACCGCTGCCGCGTGCACGTCAAGCATTACACAAGACATGACATGGTCCCGGATTTAGAATTGGTGGTTTTCCCAATCCATGTAAATGGTAAATGCATAGGTCGTTGACCCCTTGGCGCTGGATGCCGCCCAAGCAATTTGCCTGCCAGGCTTCCGTCCCGTTGCCCACCCGGACTGCACTACATCCCCGAGACGTGGCCAAAGGAGAAACGACTGGCGTCTTGTATCGAAGGGCCCCGTCTTTCGAAAAGGCCACATCTGTGGATCCGACGTCCTGTACCGCGGACAGCTTGCTTTCAACAAACACGCCCGTCAGGGAATCGCCTGGTGGTGGCTGACGCCTCCCGTCGGCGCGGGTTTCCTATCTGAAATATGCCATGCCGACCAAGGCTGCGCCGCGGTTCGATCCCGCGAGATAGTTCCGGTGGGGAGATGAGTCCGTGGACGATTTTTGCGCAGAGACAATCATTCAAGGGCTCGCTTTGTCTTCTCCCCTAGCATCTGTCACAGACTTCCATCTTTTCGTTTCCCATCCTGATGATCTTGTTATCGACATGTTGCATAAAATCATCTGGCAAGGGGGACTTTGGCTCCCTGGAAGTCACGTGGTAGAAAAGACGACTGTACAAAAAAAAAAAAAAAACCAGAGATGAAAATAAAAAACCGATATTCATATCTGACGCACGAGGCGTGCTACACGTCACATGTGGATGCACGTCCCGGCGCAAATGGCATATACGCCCCGTCCAAGGCGTCGGGCGTTGGCCGCCGCCACATTGCCCATTCATGAGTCGGCTGACAATGATAAACCGAAGGGCTGCCTGCCCCGATGGATGCCCGCGCCGGGTGTTTTGCGGGGAGAGCAGTCACTGCGTTTGATTTGACGGGGAATTGAGAATCGTCAGCGATGATTTTTACTGCTTTGATAACTCGAGATTTGGGCCAATTCGTGGATGTAGCTGAGGTGCTTCAGAAAGGGAGAATGAACTAAAATCAAAATCAAAATCAAAATCAAAAACATAAGGGGAGAAAGAAATAGAAATAAAAAGGGAAAAAGAAGGAAATAAAGTAAAAAAGAAAAGAAATAAGAGAGAGAAAGAGGCAGATACCAGAAAATCCCAGATTCCCTACATCTAGCTCCCACGCCGGAGCACAATGATTGTCTGATTTACTACTGCGCAGCAAGCTGCGGCCAGGCCGCCGTCGACGTCTTCCCCTTATTTATCCAAGCTCGACCTTGCCCTGCTACGTCCGAGCCTCTGCGCAGGCTTGAGCACAGCAGACGCACGGCGCATCACTGCATGAATGGCTTTCGAGAGATTGGTGCTGGTGCTGGAGAGCAAATCGTGCAAACTCTAGCTACAATGGGCGGAAAGGAAACGAAAAGATGGACGGAGGGAAGAAAGAACATGTACTACCAAGAAGAAGAAGAAGAAGAAGAAGATGATGATGATGATGATGATGAAATCAACTAAAAAGTTTCCATACGGAAAGCGTCCAACATCAGGGGTAGGCTACGCTACGCGCCAGACGATCGTGACTAGACTGCGAAGCTCTGGTCCGTTTCTGACCCTGATACCACGACCAACTTGCTCGTCACGAGACCAAGCTTTGTCCAATACTGACCTTTGTCGCAGCGGCTCGCGGGAAGATGCGCTCCGTCATTGCTCGACCTGGTCCTCACCAAGTACCTTGTATCATTGCACTCGACAAACCCTTGCCCCTCATGTAATCAAGGGTGACACGCTGCACCGTCTTCCGATGTAGCGTCCCATCCTTGAAGACACCAGACTGTAGAGAAGCGGCTACAGAACCGAGCTTTACTTTTGGTGCTGGGGACTGCCTGCCGGCCGCATCCAAGCCTGTCCTGAATCTACGTACGACGGGGCACACCAGGCAGACGAGGTTGACCGACAATGAACGTGTCGGAGATGCCCTCTTGGTCCTGGCCTGGCTTTCTTTGCTCCGTCTCTCCACGGGATATCGCGACTTGACGTGAAGACTACGTCTAGGCAATGCATGGACATGCCATGCCATGCGCGCTAATCCACGGATGCCAATTACGGAGCATTGAAATCCACTCCAGAGCTCCGTTGCCATGATCTGTGCAACCGACGGCACCGTCCTGGGTAGGCTGATCCCCCCCCTGCACACGCTGAAGCGGGACATGGTACGTTGGCCTCTGCTCGCCGCTTGACATTCCGCGGACATTCTTCCGCCTTCCCGCGCTGCGGCATCTCGTGTGGCATGGGCCCATGCCGGTTCGGGCCAGCAGTGAAGCAGTGGAGCGGTCGGGACGGGAGCGGGACTATGAACCGGATATGGACCTTTTGGCTTGCGTCCGCCGGCGGGGGCGACGCGTGGCGGCTTGCGGTGGAGGAACGCGAAGATCTGTGGGAGTTTGGAAGAAAGCGATGCCCAGACGCGTCGGGTTAGAATGGAGAAATAAACAAGGCCGTGGTGTCTTTGCGGAACGGTGTTTGTCCTGAAGAGGATCAGGGGGTCAGTATACGGTTCGGGGGAAAGCTAAAGTTGTGAAGGGCTGCACTGCTTCGTCGGTGTTCCGCTTTGCGGAGAAGAGTTTTTTTTTTTTTGACAATCTTGACCCTTTTTCAGTCTCCTTTTCCATCTTCTCTCTTCCTTGCTTCTTCTTTTCTTTTATTTTTTTGCCAAAATGGGAGAAAAAAGAAGGAGGCCTGCGCTTGATGTCGGCCTTGTCCGGAGATGATGGTTGGGATTTGGCCAACGGGATGGCTGACTCGGGATTTCGGGAACAAGAAAGGATACATCTATAGATGGAAGCATTGGATAGATGGTAGTGTGTCATTCTACGAGGTGTAGGGATTTGTCTGGAAGGACTAATAGAGGGAAATGATGAGACGGAATCGATCTAAAAGGGGAACAAAGATGTATACGGCATCTTTTCTGCTCAACCCGGACGGTGAGACAAGATGCTCCTATCCTTGAACCAACCAGTTGGAAGACCTTTTATAGGCAACAACTTGTTACGGATTTATTGGCAACACTGAAATTCTAAATCATCATTATCAAGACAATAACGAGGTGCAGCTGCTATGGTTTAGTAATATAGCTACCCAGTGCTTAATAAGGAAATTACCAAGGCCAAGATGACAAGTTTAAGTCTTACTTATTACTTACTAAATTCATCATACCAATCTTTATTAAGTAATCGGATCAACCAGTTAAGGAGTAGATGGCTAGGCCGTGTTTGACCTCAAAATAGGGGGTGACTGCCAGAACGGCGACGCATGGTATCCCACAGAACAGACGTCTGCACTTGCCTTTTAGCCTCAAGCCTAGTATGATGTGCACCCTGGGAGGCCTGGCTGTAACTGTGAAGAGACACTCTGTAGCTCTTGATTGTCTCCGCAGCTCGGGCTTGTTGATCAGCACTTCTGCCAGTCGAGCCCAGATGCTTGGTCTCGGCTTAATCAAGGAGGTGAGGCATGGAATAAGATGATTAAACGAGCACATATATCATCCTGTGTTATCGGGATGAGCTCTCCGGGTCCAACACTGGTGGATAACCGTGAATTGGATACGTAAAGGACATTCAATAGGTCAAGGCAACGCACAAAATGCTGTCATCGGGGACGAGTGTGTGGGGGGGGGGGTCCCAGGGGGAAGAAACCGTAAACTCGGGAAAGAATGAAAAACACTGCTCGAGGAGCATGTATTTGATGTTGGAGGCGACAGACTGTCTGATTCTGGACAAAGAGATGGGCCCCGCAGGCCCAGGGTGAGAGTGGAAGAAGATGAGCAAAGCAACACACATGTGGTACCGTATGATGGGAGACTACGTGAATTCAGTACGAGGCTACAAACTGGGAAGTAGGGAAAGAAGCTGGTAACCTGGGAAAGGATGAAAAACATGTGTCAAGACAGATACACGACGGTGCTTATTGATAAAGGGGGTTTATGTAGTTGGGATAAGGGGCATCACCAAAAGTCTAGGGACGGAAAAGAAACGTTCAGGAATGCACATAGAATACCATGTCACATCTGCACGACTTCACTACAAGGATGACAGGCGCGTATCCAGCACATGATGGGGATAAAAGAAGCAAGAAACACGTACACGATATTCAAAAAACCATCATAGCTGCGCATGGATTCACAGCCGGAGCGAGGGACGAAGATGCCACAGACAAAGATGAAACACATCCAGGAAACACAGATGAGTACCGAATGGTGAGAACAGGCACGCACGAATCTGTCACACGGCCAAGGGCTGACAGGTCGCGCAAGGGATGAAACCATGGCAAGCGAGAAAAGACGGCTACAACACGGACTGCACGCTAGGTCCGTACGAACTCGTAACAGGGAAAGAAAGACGACAAACGACGACATGCCGCTTGCGTCCGGCAGTCGGCCGAAAATGCGATGCATAACTCTTCTCTTTTGCCAATATTCTCCTCCTCGTAATCCGGACCGACTCGACTGTACGTATCCCCTCTGGCGTGCTGTCCTCTTTACGCGCCCCCTTGTTTTGCAGTCACGCATCTCGTTCAGACCCTCTCGGAAATCACATATTTCTGTCATTGCACATCGATTACGCCACGGCCACTGGCGCAGCACGGCGTCTCAGATTGAGCACCGCAACCGGCAGGGCAGGCAGAGAGTCATCTGCCACGACACCATCTTCTGGCAGCCCAGACGGCGCACCTAACCGGGAGCCTACTTCTGGGGCGGCATCTCCCGGGTTCGGCGAAGGCGAAGTCTTTTTGCCACTTCCTCTGGGGCGACTGGTCTGCTCAGGCAGTTTGTCGCCAGAGCGGCATCGTACAATCGTGCAGATGACTGCGTGTCCACGGGGCGCCGTGGCAGGTCACGTTGGCATTAGCCGTCAGGGCACGTCGTTCCGTCTTGATGGACATCCGTCGCAGCTTTGGTTCACGAAATGTTTCCACGGGGTCTTGCCAACCACGGTACTCTCCGGGCCTGCCGTCTTTCTCATGTAGTTTCTGTACCGAGCCGGGAATACATACACACTGCTTACGTGTCGAGTGGAGGACACACAGACGCTCGTCTCACGAGCGACGGCCAGCGGGCATGGGCAAATCCAACAACAGCACAGCAGCTGCGGCGCGTCGCTTGGGTTCTGGGAAATAACGGCACTCTCCGTGCATTTCAAACGTTTAAACAGGCCTTGATGGTTCTGCAGAGTGCACATGTAAGCCAGTCTCATCATTTCTGTACGGTTCCTCACCAATACATGAATAGGGACGCGTCCAAGGAGTACGTACGGAACCCGACCTCCTCGGCGCTAGAATAGGTTTTGCGTCATGCCCATGGCCATGGCAAAGCCTGAATGCAAACTGATGGCCTCGCCGCCGGGGATCCCAGCCCATGCTGTGCTTTTCGCCGCGGGCGACGTAAATGCAAGAGTGTCTAACTACCAGAAGCCACCAAAGGCAAGACGACATGTCGGGGCATATTTCCGCGTGTCTGTGTGATTTCTTCTTCTCCCAGTTCTTCCTCGTACACAGAAAATGCCACATCAACTGCCAACCACACAATGCCACCACCGCACAATGAAGGCCACGCTCCATCCCACCACAAACCAACCGCACCGCATCACCAAGTCGCAAACGAGTCAGCCGCCCCCATCCACCCACTTACTCGACCATTTCCTCCTCCTCTTCCTTCTCCCCGCCATCAGACACAGCCCAAACCCCCAATCCCTCTCCCAACCCCAATTGCCATGCCGCCAACCGACCTCCCTCTGCAATTTCGCAAAACCCCCAAAAGTACCCTACACCCATACGTGTCATCGCCGACGTCAACGACCCCAACAAATACAAACGCCCAAGTACCTACGCTAGCCGCCTCCCTCACCCTACCGCCACACCCCCCCCCCCCTTCCCCCCCGCCGCCATCCCATCTCAACGCCCCCCGCGCCTAACCCGTTTCAGACTTCCCCTTCCTACTGCGCACACACCCCTGCCATCCAAACGCTGCCTCCCCGTGGCGCCATATCGTCGGGACGCCTCCGCCCCGTTTCCCCGCTTTTAGTCTCCACCTAAACTCTAAGCCTCGGGCTGCAAAACGAAAACGTCTGGTTCGCCTTGCGGCCTCTAATTTTTTGGCGCTTTTTTTTCTTCTTCTTTTTTTTCTTTTTCCCGTCTTGTCCCGGCGAGGCCGTCGGCTGAACAATGGTCTTACGCAGGGGCACACGTGTGCGTCATCGCCATTATGTCGTGCATGGATGCATTTTTCTTGGCTCCCCCCATGTTGCGTTAATAGAGCGTTTGTCTTGCTTTTTTCTTCTTATTCAGAAGATTTTTTTTGGCGCACCGTGGATGACTCCCCCCCCTCCTTCTTCTCGGACTAGCATCGAAGAGTTGCCGAGGTAGGTAGGTAATCGTTAGATGTCGGCTGCGTCGAGACGGACGCGTTTGGCAGCTTGATCCCGTAGAGAGGGTTTCTTCACCCCCCTTTTTGCCCCTTGCCATGTTCAATCGGTCCTCTCTCTCCCGTTTTTCTTCCCTCTCTTCCCTCTCTTTTTCCCCCTTTCCTCTCTTTCCTCTCTCTTCTCGTCAAACAAGTCAATGCACAGATTGACCCGCGCAAACGGGATGAGCAACCAGCGCCCCTGCACGCAAACCCTCCCCGTCCACGGCCCAAAACACCAGAATCGTCAAGGACAGGCCGTGAAAGACCTCAATACCCGATCCCGTACCGTGCACACGCAAACAGTCCCGTGCCAAATCGCCGTTTGCGGCCCCAGAGACCCCAGCCCGCCGCAAGCAGCCACTCACTCCTCCGCACCCTCTCCGGAAATCACCGCTCCCGCAACAAAGCTCCCGGCTCTCCCACACATCTAGGCCGATAAAGGACCAAACTACCACATACGTAGAGAGACGGCAGAATAAGGTTCAGCCTCAACCCCGCCCGCCCACGAGAAAGTCCAAGTCGCCGGTTTCCCCGTTTTTTTTCTTCTTCGCAAAAAGGCGTGTCGCTCACTGTCCGTCGGCGCCGCCCCGGTCTTCCACTCTCTGTTTCTCTCCCAAACTGCTCCACAAGACATTGACCCGTCCAGCAAATCGCGTACCAGATTTTCTCGTGTTTGAACCTTTTTTCTCTCTTCTTCTTTCAAACGACGAGCCGTGCCTGTTGCCGTTCGGCCCGGCTATGCCATGGGACTATCAATCATCGCGGAGGCGTACTTGGCTTGGTTGTGTGTCCCCGTCTCCGTCTCCCACTAGTACATATGCGTCGTTGAACAATATTGATGTTTCCTTTCCTTTTCCGGCGCTGGGGCACGACGCGACACGCGAGGACCGGTTTTTTTTTTTTTCCTTGTGAATGGGAAAACAAAAGAAACGAGACTGTCGGCTCGGCTGGAATGGGAAGTGGTGGTTTGACACACGTGTCGGGTTTTTTCCCCCACCAACGCTGAGCAAACACGACTTCGTTATCTCGTAGTAGCACCATTGTTTTTTTTTTTTTTTTCCTTCTCCCCACGAATGACGTCTGTGTTTGCGTCAAGGCCATTGTGCCTGTAACGGCCGCATGGCAAAACGTTTCGACCACGTGTCCGTCCGGTTGCATATAGAAGAGGCACAACTGCAAGGCACGAGATGCTGATTGCAAAGTAGAAAATGCCATTTTCCCACCAAGCACGCATACCCAACCGTGATTGGCACAAAACGACGGACGGTGCTGTGTGCTGGAGTACAGTGCCTATTTCCGCAGAGAACATTGTCCAGACGCATGATCAAACCCGCGTCGCGTTGGGAGCACCGCCGAAAAGGTCAGCTCCGCGCACTTTCACAGATCAAAAGGCCACCCTCGCCGAACCGTACAAACAATGTAGCGCAGAGTAGGCAGCGTCCCCGCCAGCTAGTCGGGATATCTCCCATCTCCCAGCACACCCCCCCCCCCCTCGGCCAAGTCGAACCACGGAGGTATGTCGAGCTGAAAGCGGAGAGGAGGAACAGAACAAAACGTGCTAAACCGTTTGCTCCGTGGCTACCGTCTCCTGTGTGTAAAGCTGATCGAATGAAAACACACCATTTGGGTTCTTCCATGCGCGTGTAGAGAAGAAAGGACTGGCTTGACTCTCTTTAGGGGCAGCAAAGGGACCCCCTTTCCAGGGGAGACGGGAAGATAATCACCTGTTCAAGAAAGGTCGCAAGAAAGGTCTCCATAGGATAGACTGTTTCACTCAAGATGAAAAGGAAATCATCTGATGGTTATGAAAAAGCCAAAAAGGAACCACGTTGGCTTTCCGGCTCCCGGCCCGAAATGGAAAGACAAACAAACCCCCGCCTGCTCCTCATCCTCATCCGAGGAGAAAACCAAACCCGCCCACGCAAGTACCCAGCTAACAACCAACTATTTGCTCTCCCTGCATTTCTATGGATAGGTGTGAATTGACAAGCCCGCAAACAGGGGGCGCGCAGAAGCCGCGTACATGTCTCCCTGCATGAACACAACACGCAATCTGCCTCTTCCCCTAGCCCCGGGACGTATGTAAGCGCATCTGTAGTTCCCGCCAGAAAAAGCCCCCATCTCAGCCGATTACAAATGCAAACCACGGCCGGCCGGCCATTCCCGAGCGTAACCTTAGTTCGGGTCGGTCTCGCCCCGTCTAGCATAGCATGACATGACTTGGGATGTCCGCACATGTATCTCAATCCGCCATGACCAACGACGTACGTACCTATGTATGTATGTATGTATGTGGTGTGCTGCACGTACAGATGGATCGGCATCGTCCGCATGTCCTCTCTTCTACGGCACACACACACACGCCCATTTCCTCTACTCGTAAGCAGGTCGACTCGCCGTTCAACGACTGCCCGTCCGTTGAATCCATCCATCATCCATCCATTCATGTACAAGCCTCCGCAAGTCTCCCATCCACCCCCACCGCCGCACCTTTCATCATCCACTTCCTCAACCCAATTACCCCTCCTTATACAGACCGAGGTCAAGCTCCGAGCCTCGAGTCTTGATCCACAAAAGGTCCGGCTCTTTCTCACCCCAACGGTCCGAGAAAAAAAATTTGGGGGTCGGGGGCGCGGTCGGGACCTTGTTCCTTTCTCCTCCATTCCGCCATTCCACTAGAAAGGCATCCATCCCACTAGGAAGCCATCCCACTAGGAAGAAAACCCACCCCCCCCCGAAGAAAAGAAGAGAAAGAAAGTGGACATGACGTGATTTTTCCCTTTCTGCCGCCGCGCCGCCTCCCCGTCAAAGGAGCAGGATCGTGAACTAGACCGCGCCGGCGCAGAAACACCTACAGCCGGCGAGCCGAGCAAGGCAGAAACAACCACCCCGTAAACTAGAGGAGATGCATCCATCCGTCCATCCATACGCACATAATGATCCTTCCGACGGACGGCTGGCTCTGCCCCCCAACCCAAACGCCACCTAACCTCCCCGCCCCCCCCTTCTCCTCCAACCACAGCGCCCAGCCTTTGACCAAGATTCTTCCTCCATACAGTCTAGGTCGAACATACAGTTTAGGTCCTCATCCCCTACATACGAACATACCGTCTCGGTCCCCGTCCCCTACACACGAACATACCGTCTCGGTCCCCGTCCCCTACATACATCCATACCGTCTCGGTCCCCGTCCCCTACACACGAACATACCGTCTCGGTCCCGTCCCCTACACACGAACATACCGTCTCGGTCCCCGTCCCCTACACACGAACATACAGTCTAGGTCCCCGTCCCCTACATACATCCATACGATTTAGGTCCCCGTCCCCTACATACAACACCACCCACCACCCACTACACACCATGCTAGCCGCAGCACTTTCTTTCGCTCCTTCCAAGCAAACCCGTTCAGCTAAAATACCGTTCATCTACACACTCTCCTCAGCCGCACAATGCCATACACCACAGCTTCATCGTCCCCAGAACTACACTACACTACACTACACTACACTACACCACACCACACCACACCACACCACCACTATCCTTCCTCGCGGATTCGTCCTTCCATGGTCCCTCGCCCCCATCTCATTCATGTTTTTCTCGGCTTTCCACAAGAATTGTCCCGGAAACCAAATAGACAAGCACGCTATTTGAACCTACAGTACCTGTCCGCACCTGCTGTATCCCCCCCCCTGTTGTGGTTCTGTCCTGTAACAGCAGTCCCCGATGATCCAGCGCCATGGCACCCTCGAGTCCAAGCCCAAAAGGTCGGAAACCTTGTTCCCTTCCCCCCCCTACCAACCTCGTCAACCGACAGTGTGTCTGTCGCAAGGGGGACCCGCTGACGTTCGTGCCCTCGGCCCCCCCCCTCTCCGCCCCCCCTCTTTACCAATGTCGTGGGAAAGGAAGAAATCAGCCAGACGCACGGGCGAGATGCTCGACGTCTGACAACCAACCAAATGCTTCCGCATCTCCCGCCGCCTCTTTTCATTTTTGTCAAAACGCGCGCCGTTGAATTTGCCCACGGACGGGGCTCCCATCGACGGTTTTTTTTCTTTGCTCCTCCAGCGGACGCGGACGGGAGCAAAGGCCCGTCGCGCACAATCTATCCATGTCTGTACTATGCCTCTCACCAGCCAGCATCTCCCGCCGATGGGAGCACGCAACGGCTCACACGGGGCCAGACCGAAACGATGCCGCCGCCGCCGCCGCCTTCTCATACCACAAGCTCTTTCCCGCCGTAAAAGCTCCCCTCTGGCCCCAACCCCCCTTCCCCCGGCGTAGCCATGAGTGTATGTAGACAACGAAATAAATTATTCTTCCGCTCCCTCATCTTGTTGGCAGCCAAGACACGAGACCTAGGTATCGATTGCTTTGCTGCCAAGATCTGCCATCTGGCCCTCTCGAGTTGTTGTAGCACAGGACCATCTTGAGGAGCTGCCACAAAAGGGCCCAATCAACGTCGACGCGCTGACCTTTGATCCATCCCAAGCCTCTGCTTCACTCACCTTCCAAGAACCGGCTGGAACCAGACCCGTGACCACAGGTCAGAAACCCTCCCCACCCACACAATGCCGGAGGGCCTAATGGAAAGCCTACTGAAGCCTTCTGTGGGGTCCTCGATGTCGCATCGCCGTCCCGTTCTCCGGCCATGTTCAAAGCGCGGCACCAAATACCACTCTTTCTTTTAAATTTTTCTTTTAAAATTATTTTTCTGAGAAAAAAAAAATTTTTTTAAAAAAGGGGGAAAGGGGGGGAGGGGGGGGTGTACAAGGAGGGGAGGAGCGGGGCTAAGCCTCTCATATCCAGTCATTGGTATCCATAGTCTAATAAGGTGTCCAGCAAATCTTTGTTAACAACACAACAGAGATAAATAACCACAGGAGAAATTCACAACTGACGCGCCAAGACTTTTTTAGTATGAATCGGCATTTTTGTATTGCCAACGTATCAAATACGGTGCCTGTCACAAGTATGTTAAGTCCGCACTAGAAACAGATAGATAATCATATCATCAAAAATCAAAATGGTTTAGCGCCGCGAGGCATAGCCGTCTTTGTAAACATCAAAGCGATGCGAGAACCCGAGGTACGAAAAAATGGAGAACAAGGGTCCGGACAAGTAGACCGCCAATCCAATATAACGTATGCGACAAAAGACACAACCAATAAGCCATCATCCCATGAAACTTCGGTGCACATCGCGAGATTGCCATAAAACCGAGAGTAAGAAACGTCCAATTTTTTTTTGAAATCAGCAGCCACGAGACATGCAGGCCGCAAGCGTGGCTGGGCAGATGAGCAAGACCGGGCGAGAGTGAGGGAAGGAAACAACGCGAAAGCATGGGAGAGACAGGAAGAGCCCTCATCGTACCAACATGAACAGAAAGCGGAAGAGAGAAAAAAAAAGGACATAAAAGACAAACTGAACACAAAAGACGTCGGGTCCACCCAATGCGCAGGTAAGAGCAAGAAAGCAAACGGCTCGCAAAAGTGTTTGTTGCCAAACCGAGAGTTGTTCTAAATTGTGATTCCGTGCGTCGGCTCGAGTATGCAAGACCACATCTCCAGCGTTTTGTTCGCCGATGTCATGTACGTTGTGGGCATTCCAATTCTCTCGTCAACGAGATGCAGATGAGGTTTTCGAGGCTGCATGTTTACAGCCCCAAATCATGGTAAACCATCTGATCCAACTGTCCGGCAGCGTCAAGCGGTTCCACATCCTTCATATCCTTTACCTGCTCCTGCGCCCTGCGTGAGTCTCTTTCGTAAACTTCATTGAACCATGACCAAAACCAAACCTTGTCCGCCGCAAGGCCATGTCGGCTCGAGGGGGGCTTTTTGCTGCATCCCCTCGTCAGCCTCGCGAGGCATGGAGCCTTGCTCTGCAAGGGTCAGATAACAAGGCGGTCGTTTAGGAAGCGGTCTCTTGTCGTGAGGCAGTGGGAGGTGATCCTTTCGCGTCTCGAGGTTTATTCAGGCGATCAATCATACCCTTGTCGATATCGCTCTTGTCGACAAGATGACTGAGGCTCATGACCGAGGTTGGAGCTCCCTGGCCAGAACGCTGAGCTTGAGAAGGCGTTGAAGAGCCGCTGGAACCGCTCTGGGCCGCAGGTGAATGACCTCGGGCGACAGATGGTTGAGTCAAGGTCTGGTTTTGGGGGCTGCTCCGGGACGGTCCCGTTCTACCAGGGCTACCAGTGCTAGAAGCCTCCGCAGGGGATCTCCTGCGAGGGTCCTCGTCGGGTAGATTGCTTCGGGGCGGGGGCAGACGATAGCCTTCTTCCTGTTCCTCGGGCGTCCTGCGGCGTCGGCGGCCCACCACTTGATCATCCGGCCTCGCATCGCCCCCAAATGACGAGTAAGAGCCTGTTGGAGACTGCATCGGCTGGTAGTACGCTTGCCCGGCCGCGACGGCGGGAACGGGCCCGGCGCCATGAGGAAACTGGTGAGGGGCGGCAGCAGAGTTGGGCGCCAAAGGCTGGCCATATGCGCCAAAAAGCTGAGTGCCAGGTGGCACGCCGCCTGGCACGGCGGAGACCGGGATGAAGGCTGTCGAGCTTGACGAGGAAACTGGCTGAAAGATGCATTCTTGGTTCATGCGAGCGCAATTTTGGCATTTGCCACCTGGCGCACTCTGATAACCGCTACATCGTATCTACAGAAATGGTCAGCATAGTGTCAAGGCAACCGAGAAGACATGTCATCGTCCACAAGCAAAACGCAACCGTCTCGGACGTGGTCACGACCAACCTTTCGCTTCCTGCAATACCGGCAAGCAATCGAGGTGCGCTGGCGAGGAGCAGCCTGGCCCATCTGCGGCGTGGGATTGCCAGCTTGGCCATAGTCGGGCCCGTATGGTCCGGCATGCGGTCGTGGGTAGCCATTAGGAGGAACACCAGGCGGTCCACGATAGACATACGTGTCCTGACCATAGCCGGCCTCGGGTGGAAGAGGAGCGCCTCTCCTGTCGTCGTAGTAAGGAGCGCGGTGATCTTGGGGGGAGTATGCCGATGCTCTTACATCTTGATGAGGTTGCATGGGTGGTAGGAAAGACGGCGGGAGCTGATGGCCGCCAGGAGGAGGGTAGCCATTGACGGCACTTGGCGAAGCAAAGCGAGGATCATGAGCGTAGCTCCGGCTTCCAGGCGGAGCAGGGACACCGTAGCCGCCAGCTCTGGCGTCGTGGATAGAAGGAAGGGTCACGGACGCAGCCATGGTGGCTCTGGAAAGATCCAACGTCGCGCGCGGCTCGTCGGAAGAAGAGAGGTAGTGGCGAGAAGACTGTGCTTGCTGGACTTGGGGAAGATTTTGCTCAGGGTGATTCTGGCGGTATTCGTCGTCTGCCATGCTACGCCGTCCAAGGCTGAGGCTCAGACCTGGCCTGTTCTGTCTGTGCACAATGCCGAAAAAGGCCGATTGGTCTTGATGGGTGTTCTTTCTCGGCTTCAGTATATGCTGATGTGATGGTGCAGTGATGCGCCACAATGGTCGACACCGTGAGGACGGATGACTCAAATCAACCAGCGTCAGGCAGATTCTGATCAGCTGCAGCTTGAGTATCCGTCAACGCAACCGACTAAAGATCTACCACAGCGCACTCTCTACAACGTTCCAGGGACAAGAGAAAAAAAGTTAGCGTTCGACCGAGATGATTTTGGCCCATCCGAGGCAGAATTGAGCAACAGTGTCCCGCACGAGGCGCAGTCTGCGAGAATTGGTCCACGACGCCTCAAAGCGACGCGGAACAGGTCTCGACCGAGTTCAGCAGCATGCGGACGTGAAAGAGGTCGCAAGCTTACCACAGTCCAGACGGCGGATGAGATGAGCGGGATAGGTGAAGCAATTCCCACCAGCCCGGCGAAGTGACGTCGCACCAACAAATGAGACAACAAGAACGACCCGGCCCGGAGCCAGAATCAGTCCGATGTTGGAGCTGAGCAGAGAGGTCGATGGAAGGGGACGGGGAAAAGGGAAAAAAAAAAAAAAAAAAAAAAGGGAAGGGGAAGGGGGGGGAGGGGAAGGGGGGGGGGGAGGGCTCGCACTCTCTGATAACACCTCTATGGCCAGAACACGGATGAGATTCTGCGATGGCGATCAAGGGTAAAGGGATGGTGTAGGAGAGGAAGTTGGGAGAGTCGTGGTGCGATGCGGCTTGAAACGTAAGGCCGGAAGCAAGGCAGCGCAAAGTTGAGGCGAAAGGGCAGGGGGAGGGAGAGCACAGGCCAGGGTGAAGCTTGGTCCTGGGTGACTTGGGCTGGACGGGGCAGGGAGGGCAAGGCCGATGAATAGAAAGAAGCACTGACGAAGGAAAGAGCAGGCGAGAAGCGGCGGACGAAAGCGTTGCCAAGCCAGAGGCGGTTCGAACGTCAGAGTCAGCAAGGGGTCAGTGAGTGGTCCGAGGCAGTTGGGGGTGTGTCCCGTACATATGTACGTATGTGCGTGAGCGGGTGCGTGTGGATGCTTGCGGCGTGTGCGTGCGTGTGTGTGCGTGTGTGTGCGTGTGTGTGTGCGTGCGTGCGTGCGTGCGTGTATGTATGTGTGTGTGTGTGTATGTGTGTGTGTGTATGTATGTGTATATGTGTGCGTGTGTGTATGTGTGCGTGTGTGTATATATGCGTGCGTGTGTGTGTATGTGTGCGTGCGTGTGTGTGTGTGTGTGTGTGTGTGTGTGTGCAGGTACTTGTACTGTGTGTGTGTGTGTGTGTGTGTGTCAAATAATGTGTGTAGGCGCGCGCGCGTGTGTGGCAGGAGTGAGAGCAGAGGGCAAGAGGAAAAGGAAGGAAGGATAAGACGGGCGGACGGGCGGACGGGCGGATAAGCGGGATAAATAAGGTAAGAGCGACCACGAGGTCCAGAGCAGAGGCAGGATGGCAGGCCCAAAGGCGACAGGACAGTTCAGCACTTCATTCGCTTTGGCACGGTGTCGGCAACCTGTCTGGTAGGTAGTGCCAAGTTGTTGAACGCTGACTGCCGGCCAGTGCCAGCCAGTGCCAGCCGGTCCGTCCGCCGTCCGCCGTTCGCAAAACTTGGTGCAAGTTGAAAAACTAAAGACCAGTCAGGACAGATTCCCAGCCAAGAGCGAGCCATGATTCTGGGATCCATCTGACACTCTACTGACTCTACAATTAAACGGGCCTTGGGGCCCAGAGGACCCGGGGGCGTGTGGGCTGAAAAGCCCACCAGTGCTAGCCTGTGGCGTGCATCTAGGGCCTGGGGGGGCGTCGTATTATAGAGGGCGGGAAGGGAGGAAGCGAGAGCGGGCGGACAGCGCATCATGGTCCCGCGGACGAGACTGGATTTGGGGGGTTGGAGGGGGGGTGTCGCGCGCCAGGCTGCTCCGGACGGCAAGGCAAAGCAAAATGGCAGGGCAGCCCATCGCACAGCAGACGGGACGCGGCCAAAAGCATGGAAGAGGACAGGGACAAGGACGCGGAATATGCCAGGCCGCACCAGGCCGCGTGCGCACAGTCAGCCACAGAACTGACCAGAGCGCGCAGAACACAGACACAGAGCCAAGTGCAGCGGATTGCGGTGCAGACGTGGTGCAGAATGTTGTATGGGGACATGTACATACATTACAGGTAGAATGCATGCGATGCAGAGAAGGCAGGCGAACGCACGACCACGCCCCCCCCCCCCCCCCCAAGGCCCAGGGGGGGTTGCAACCACACATGGGACTATGGGCGGAGCCATTCGCATACGGTTTCTTAATAGCCACACCCCTCTTGCTACCAACACCCCATCTTACCCTCCTTCATGTCGGCCTGGCTCTCACCCCCTTCTCCTCTGCCCTGCTTAGAACAACAACACCACCAACCCCCCCCCCACCCTGCTACGCCTGTGCACAAGGTCACCGTGCCATGATATGTACACACATCCATACATGCCATGCAGCGCGCTGCTCCTTCTGCTCTCTCCCGCATCGTGCTGAACTGTGTGTGCTGCCAACATTCTTTGTCAACCAGTCAGTACCCGTCGCCCCATCCTTCTCCTCCAGCAGGCTCCGACTCTCGGGCTCGACGGCCGCCTCAACCGAGGGGAGGGGGCGGGGGGGGTGAAAACGCCGCATCGGGCGTGGTGTCCCTTGTTGACCACCGTCTTTCATCAAGAATGAAAATCGGACGCGGCGGAATGACGCAACCTTAACCACACAGTAAAACCATGCTGCATCTCACTAAAAGCAAACGGGAAGAGGCACGTTCCCATGAGCATGCTGCAATCCATGCCCGCTTTTGGCAGGCTGCAGCTGCGTGCAGATATGGCTCCAAGACGAATCATACAATATCTGCCATGTTACCGCTCACCATGGGGCCAGATGGGGGCGCAGGAACCATTGTCAGGCACGACGAGATGCATGCTCAAATCATCTACGTACGTCTCCCTCCCATCCGCTCCCGCACAACTGCCTCTCGATGCGTCAAACACAGCAGCCTCCCCGTAACACGGCTGGATTATTTGTGCCACCGCAATCAGACAGTGCCAATGGCCCTCCACTTGGTGGACAACCGTGACGGCCAGTATCAGCCATTGTCCTCACTCCTTGCGGGTGCTCGACTTGTGTCTCTTCCACACCTGCTTGGCGCAAATTTGTCATGTGGGTATCGCGACGGACTATTCTGGACTTGTGCATCAGCAGCAGCAAAAGGCAAGAAAAAATTTCTAACCCTCTGCCACT
This sequence comes from Aciculosporium take MAFF-241224, assembly GCA_000222935.2. NCBI lineage: Eukaryota > Fungi > Ascomycota > Sordariomycetes > Hypocreales > Clavicipitaceae > Aciculosporium > Aciculosporium take. Next base: position 27,624 of record AFQZ01000515.1, read on the forward strand.
TTGTCTGCTCCGCATGCAGCCAGGGCCGACAAAGGCGATGCAGGCGATGCGATTGTCGACCAGCACTAGAGCAAACAACACAACGGGAGTTCGGGTGTGGCTAGCAGTCGGGAATGTAGCCACGGGCGGATAGGCCGGCGTCGTGCCGTTCCCCAGTGCTTGGGCCCGGCCTGCGAGGCTAATAGCACAGTAACGGCGGGCGAGCCATCATTTCAATCATCACAAACTTTGCTTGCGTTAAGACATCGCCCCGGCTCTTTATAGTACCGGTCCGTCGAACAGCGCAGCGCCGCCCGCCTTGCCCTCGGCGAGTCGGCGCGCATGAGATGCATGCAGGTCATGTCTAGAACAACGGTGAGCAAAACTTCTCGGCATGCGTGTGCGTATTATGCAGTCATACATGTCTAGATATACATACATTCGTCGTCAAACTCCGTGTAGACTGGCTATTCCTGTCTGATTATGAGGCCGAGCGCGGACAAAGGGACTCGCCCAAAAAAAGAAAATTCTGTTGAAGAAAACATTTTTCCGTCTCAGCAAGAGAGTATACAGCGCATCACTCTTTTTGTCCTTTTTTTTTTTTTTTTTTTTTCTTCTTCCTCCCCTTTCGCACAGGGGCGGGATAGTGAAAAAAAAAATAAAAAGTCAAGTATACATGTCCGTCACTGACAAGCTTTAATCGTGGATCGATCTGCCGCCGAAAAGTGGTGCGCGCTTAAGGTTAATTTTACGCGCAGGGCCAGGGTTAAGACAAAAGCAGCAGACTTCTCGCGCTCGCTTCCACGCAACACCCACTATTCGACGACTGTCCTTGACAATCCCATCATGTGCACTTATGTAGGCGCCGCCCGTTCGCAGATACGGTTCCGCCACTAAGCCTGCGTCGCCAACATGACCACGGAATGACGATGCAGGTTGGCAGGCAAACGTGAGGGTGGAAGAAACGAGCATTTGAGACGCTGGCGCAAGCGAGCGAGCCACCACCGGGCCATGGAACTTTGTGATGCGAGACGCCACGAGCGCGGTGGGTTTCCCCCGGGGGGAGGGGGCGTGCGGAAAATCCATCTGCCATGCCAACCAGCATAACCTGTGTGTCATGTGAGCGGTAACTGGTTTCAAATTTTTGATGTTTTGCCCGCATCAGAGACGAGCACAGCACAGCGCTGCGCTGCCAAGACTGGCCTGTGGATGGCCACGACCAAGTTGGTGCTGTCCTGTCTGCCAAGTTGACGGGCCAATTCCCTCGAGTCCGTCGAGTGCATACAGTACGTACAGCACCAACTTGTCTGTTGCTGTCCAAGGCCTGCCTGCTCCAGTGCTCAATGCTCACACATTGGACCTGCGGGCTGTGCCGCTGTGCCGTCGTGTTCTGCATCCACCGTCCAGGCTCGCCTCCACTTCCATGAAGCATATCATGGACGAGCAAGCGCGATTGCACAACGGCCACGGAAAGCAAAATCGCACAGGTCGCGCAGCGTCGCAATTACCCAAGCCGACGCGGACGACGCGGACGGGCGGCGTTTGCATTCTTGGCCGGATGCCACCACGGGGTGCCGGGGATGGACATGTGTACGTACGCACATACATGCATACGAGTGCTGCGCGTGTGATGCAATCAACAGCATGTCTGCGTTGTCGTGTTTTGTTTTTCCGTCTGGGGTCCCGAGACGGGCCCCTTTTCCCGACTGCGGGTTGGCTGCAGAGCCGGCCGCAGCATGCACGAGTAGTGTGCTTAGGATGGGTCCTCCCGCTAGACAACCAGTGCGTCTATGGTACAGCAGGAGACGCTCCTGTTGGTCACGGCGTGGTGCAAGGGGTGGCACCCTGGTTGACCATCACAGGCTGCCACACATCGTTGCTGACTGGTTGCTGGAGCTGCAGTGCTACCGTATGCTGTGCCATGGCGTGCCATGTTCCAAGGTGCGGTGCGGTGCGGCGCGGTACGGTGCGATGCGCTGCGATGCGGCGCGGCGCGGTACGGTGCGCTGCGTTGTTGTGCGACGTGTGCTGCGTGTCGGGTGTGTCGAGTGTGTTGGGTGTGTCCAACGTTGAGCGTGGGAGCCTTGGCGGCACTGAAGCATTTGGAGCGCCAGGGGCGTTGCTATCAATTGATGCACTCTTCTGCTGGCTGACGAGAATCAGTGGTCCATGAAACAGGCGCAGGAAAGGAAGGAATCTGTCGCATCACCAAGTGACGACGCCTCGAAACCATCTGCCGAAGCCGTCATGCCGCCATGCAGCCGTCTCAGTCCAACTCGCCTGGTTTTGCTGCCGACTCTTTGCCTTGGCCGTGACGAAATCTTCCATCAGACTGGTTCCGGGCCGGCGATGGCTTCCTTTATAGCACCCGCCCGTCAAAAACTGTCCAAATTGTCCCGACCAGCCAGTCATCCTGGTTCAATGTTGGTGTGTGTGTGTGGCACGGGCGCAGCAGGAGACAATGAACCGCTCTGTGGGTCGACTCTTTAGTGCTTCCCGACTGTCTGGGGATGCAGCGAGACTCTCGCGCTGGTTGGCTGGCCCCATGGCAAGGATAATGAGGCATCGTCCACCGAGCATGATGAATGCGGGTCGCCTGCTCGCCTCCCTGCTGGATTTGTGTCAAGGGTGAGCGGTGTGGCGGGCAGCGAGGACATGGCCGCAGCTACATACCTATTGCTTCAGTACTTCCATACAGTACGTGCCTGGTTGGCCTGAATATGCTGGCGGCGCTCACGCTCAGCTCGGTGCATGTGCAGAATATACACTTTCCTCCCTAAGTGACAGAAGGCAGGGAGACATGTCAAGGGATCCATCCATCAAGGCTGTCAAGGAGGGGGCGTGGCGTGCAAAGTGGCCGCCTTGGTCAGACGCGACAAGGCTCGTCCCGTCTTTGCCGCGCCACGTCCTGGTACTTCCCGTTGTTTTGTGCTTTAACCACACAGTGCTCCGTCCAACGCGGACTCACAGAGCGATACGCGGTGCGAATCAAATGCTGGAGAGAAGAGATTCTGTTGCTAAGAGGACTGCTGTGAACCCGACCTGGTGACGGACTTGGGAGAATCAAGGGCGCGGCGCGGGTAACAGCAGGCAGGTACTGTAGGTAGAGCTTCTTCATGAGCAATCCAGTTCCTTCCATGATGCACCATCTACTTCTCGTGTGCATACTGACTATGCATAGATCTGGTCCGCGCATAGCTCGAAAGCAGCGCCATCACGATTTGTCCGACCTCGTGTCCTTGGTTTGAGCGCTCTCGAAGCCGATGATCAAGTTTTCTGCGTCGTGTCAGTCGAGGCACCGGAGAAGAAGAAAAAAACAGCAACGCAGTCAACGCCATTATACACACCCTGGCCCCAGACTCTCGGCACCGAGGGCCAGACATGGTCGGCGGGTGGATAGGCTGCCCAAGCCTGAGCCAAAGTCATGTTCGGGATGGAGTCGAGGCAGAGCAGCTCTATTGCAGAAAAACGGCCTGGAGAGGAAAAGAAGCTCCGTTCCGGCACAGACTTCGAAATGCACAGCAACTCGACAAATCCGCGATGGTCCAGGAACGGAAAAGAAAGGAGCTCTGTTGCTCGCTGCACGATTAACGGTGGACGACATTGATGGATGAGAAGAACAAGGTGCTTGCACCTGCCCGTCTTGCTTGCACCTGCCTGCCTCAGTCTGCACCTGCCTGCTTGCCTCAGTCTGCACCTGCCTGCTTGCCTCAGTCTGCACCTGCCTGCCTCAGTCTGCACCTGCCCGCCTGCCTCAGTCTGCACCCGCCTGCTTGCCTCAGTCTGCACCTGCCCGCCTGCCTCAGTCTGCACCCGCCTGCTTTTTCTTCTGCCTGCTTGCACTGGCGGCCGACCTGGCTTCAGTGCAGGCCTACCTACAGCAAGGTCCGTCCCAACAACAATCGTGCTGACGATGGCTGTGGAGGCAAAAGCCGCTCACTCGACATGGCGGGTATTGATGCATCACAAACAGACCCCGCGCTGCATTATGCACGGATTCGTCTGCCTGGCCGTGAGCTCGTTTCTTCACCTTGTGTGTCTTGATCGCGTTGCTCGGAGTGCACGACCTACAACCGCTGGCGGACTGGGGGACCATCCATGGCCAGAAAAGCGCATCCTGGTTACGACCTGGACAGAGTCTGCAGGGAGCCAGACCCCGCATCGTCGCCTCGCCAGGCACGCTTCGCTGAGGGAGGGAGGCAGCCGACAAGTCGGTTTGGATGCCTGCTGGCGAGAATGGCGGGTCATGGCGGTCGTCTTAGTCGCGGCAGTCATCAATCGACATGTCAAACCGCCAACACACGGCCGCTCGCGCATGGCGCCATGGTAGAAGCCGTCAGTCTGAGCCTCAGTGAAGCCCGACCAAGATTCGCCTTCTATGCTCTCGGCAGATTGTTGTGCTGGCCTCGCACACCACAGATACCAAACGCGGTCTCAGCGTCACACCATGTCGGCGCCGCACATTTACTGTGGGCCGACTCTGCTGAAGGCCGAAAGACAGCCCAGCCAGTTGATGCAGCCTTTTTTCTTTTTCGAAACATGACACATAGTGCAGACTGATTGGCCTCAAACAAGGGCCGTCCCGCAAATCAAGCACAGCGGCGGCACATCACATGATCAAAACCTCATGCGGGCTTTGCATGCCACTCGGATCGTCGTGCAGCGCGCCCCGCGCGGTCCCATATTTCATCAGGACAGTCGTGCCTTTCTGGCGGCACTTTGGCACGGATAAGACATCCATGAAAAATCACCATGGATGTCGATTCAATCCTTCGGGCCTTTTCACAGCTCCGTGACCGGATTCCATGTTCTTAGCTGCAACGAAAAAGGGGGCGTCCGCGTCGGCCTCTTGGTGCTAGGAAGGTGGGGATACAACACAACGTGAAGCACAACTCTCAACGCACAACCTCTCGATGCCTGTTTCGCTTAACGGGCATTTTCCTCTTTCTTGGCAAGCTCATGTATCACTGCCTATGATGTCAGGTTGGTGCAACTCCATTCAAGACCTTCAAGCTGATGTAGCGCCTCCGCTGTCGCGAGTCACCGAGGTACATGGCGGCCAACACCAGCCAACACCGTCATGGTCCACATCTCAGAAGCGGCGGTGAGGGAGAGACGCGGGCCGCTGCAGCTCGGCTCTTGGGGATCTGGGCCGTAGGTGCATGTGGAAGAGGGCAACACGGTGTTGGATTCTGTCACTGGCAGACTTTGTTCATGTCACAAAGCAGGGGCCATGTCGTGGCCGCCCTCCATTTATACCTGCGCTCCATTCAGGATGCACGGAACGGTGCGCGCTTGCAGGCGGCTGCATGATCACCCGTCATCGGTTGATGCTATTTACATGGTTCTGGCGGCCCTGGTCTGGCGGCCCTGGTCTGGCGGCCCTGGACGGAGTTGACAGGTGCATTGGCGGCGCCCTGGGTTGTTCCTTGTGCTTTGTACGTATAAAAACCCGCCACGTTTGCCAGGGTGCGTACATGAATTGCCCTCTGCCCTTGTCCGGTATACCATGAGGGCCTGTCTTTATGGTAGCGGTCATGGTACGGGCCACTTCTCACACCAAGTCGCCGACCGGTCAAACAGTCATGTGCGCACCATGTCCAATCGAGGGTCAGACCCTTGTCGTCTCTGGGCACACTGGCATAGGCTTCGGCCATTTTGCCCACGCACGAGATGCTTTCAAGTTCCCGGTGATGGGTCTGACTACTGAGACAGAGCATGTTGCGGTTGAGGGACGCGAGGCATTGATGTTGATACAAGACCATGATGAGCACACATATCCGTCGACTTTGTGTGAGCTAGGCCACGCCCTGGGACCAATACATGCATCGCCAAGCCTGCTCCATGTCGCTCTGCTGCGCCCTCGGAACTCTCGGGCATCCGGCCATGGTTTGCGTGGAAGGCCAAGTCACCGAATTTCCGGGCATGCTCGAGCATTTCTGTCTATCGGCGGTTGATGTGTCCATCTGCCTCGGTAACCTAGAGGCAGGCAAAGGGAGTTAAAAATGATGAGCATCCAACACTGTAGACATGAATATCCTTGTGCGTGTTTGGCTCTGGTGTCGTCTCTCCATTTTACCTGTTGCTCGTCTTTGGATTCAAAACGGGGCCGGGTTCTTGTCATCCTGTCTGGCACTAGTATTTGCCCTGGCCACGCTTGCCATGGGGTTTTGCTATTTCTGAATCGGACGAGACGAGGACATGGCGGCCACGGACAGGGCAAGGGGAGTGTACCATATTTGTGCGTGTTTTTGTGAAGACACTCGTGCCCTATTATGACTTCTTGGTCGACCAGATAGGAACACCTTTTCTCTCTTCTCCCCCCCCCCTGTCGGTGCCCTCCCGCTAAACCTGGTTGCTTGGGCTAGCGAGTCCGGATTCGACTCGTCATAATTGGCATGGCCAACAATGTGACTTGACGAGAAGCACGTAGTGGTGTGGAGTGAACGTACACATGTACACATGTATGTTTGTATTTGCGCCCACCCCCTTTTCATTCAATCCGCACCTGGGACGTACCCTGCTGGGCCCTCACCGTGACATGCCGCCCCCAGGCTAGGTAGGTAATCTGCCGGGTGGGAGCCTGCTCGTCCTGGCACATGTTCAGCATGCATGTACAGTACAGTCCGGTTCGCTGAAGCGAAAGCGTGGGTACATGACATGCGCATGTGCAAGTATGTATGTATGTATGTACGTCCGCACATGAATGTCCTGGAACGGCGGGCAGGTGAAAAGGAAGGGGGGGGGGGGGGGGGGGGGAAACTGCTAAGAAGACTCGGCTTTTCGCTCTGCTGGGTGCCATCAAAACAGCAGGTAACCTCCCAACGACGGCTGCCGGTCTCGAAAGAAAGTCCGTGTTTGGCAAAAGGAGGGCTCATCGGGGAGGCTCAACGACGGAGTGTACAGTGTGATGAGCAAGGGGAGATGTCTCCGTAGATGATGGGATGTGTGCATATACGTACTATGGAGTAGGTAGGTATGTAGGAGGGCGGAGGAGGAGGAGGAGGAGGAGGAGGAGGAGGGAGGGGGAAAGGGGAGAGTGGCTGTTCGC
>AFQZ01000514.1:0-34723 GCA_000222935.2 Aciculosporium take MAFF-241224
AAAGAAGAGGAGGAGGAGAGAGAGAGAGAGAGAGAGAGAGGAGGTTCGGTCGGTAGGGAAGAAAGAAGGAAAGAAGGAAAGAATAAGGTGAGGGTTTTCAATGCTGGGGAAGTTGAAAGGCAGTGAATGTTGCAAACCCGGTGCGTTACAAACGCCGACTGGCAGAAGTCAGAACATTGAAGTCTGGCACTTCCAGGACCGGATGGCCAAGTGTGTATCATACGTACGTCTGGCTGGGTCCAGGTCAGTCAGTGTGCTTGCTGTCGGCTGCGGCTGCGGTCTGCGGCTGCTTGTCACTGCCACACAGATGCCGCCGGCTGGCGACTGTCTGGGTACTGTCTGGCACTGCACTGTCCACACACACATGCGTGCATGCCCGTATGAGACTCGAGCTGCATGCAGGCCGCTTGCCGGCCTGCATGACCAGACAGGTCACAGAACAAGTCGGGTGTGGACTCCACTGTCCAGCACCACCTGCGCCTGTCGCACACCACCTACCCACCAGCGCCTCCACCCTGGACCACCCAGCAGCCTGCACATGCACCAAGCCTGCACCTGGCCTGCACCTGGCCTGCACCTGGCCTGCACCTGGCCTGCACCTGCACCCGGCCTGCACCTGCACCCGGCCTGCACCCAGCCTGCACCTGCAGACGTGGGCCACCACCACACCACACGCAGCCGCCGGCCGGCTACTGGACGTGTCGCTGACTGGCGGGCCTGGCGGGCCCGGCGGGGGGCGGCTGGAGGCCTTGTCGTCGTCGTTTGTTCACATCATGGACATGACATCGTGGACATCATATCGTGGACACACCCTCTCCGACCGCCCACATGCCTCTCTCCCGAAGCACCCGACGGCACACCGGTGGCTCTCCGCCTCCGGACGGCTCTTGTTAGCCGTGACGACTGCAACCAACGCTGGCCCACCAATGCTCGAACCTCTCTTGAGCCGTGCAACTCCTGAACAACTCAACCAACCGCATGCCCATGACCGGCATTTACCTGTGTTCCACGCCCCCCCCCCCCCCCCACCAGTTTCACACCAACACCCACCAGACTGACTGTTCTTTTGTCTTAATCTTGTTCAGAGGCCCGTCTCCGTCTTTTTCTTCCCTGACGGCTTCAATTATTCCGGATGAAATATCGGTCATGCATACACGCACACACCGTTCAGGCTTGGCAGCAGGGTACTCGGTCCCCCTCTCACACCCTTTCCGCGCATGCTCAGACGCGACGGCAAGAAACATAAGACGTGGTCAGTCGTCTAGCTCAGCACGTACAGTCATTACCATTCCACCCATCTCTGCACACGTCCCATGTCTTTGAGCCCCCTTTCAAGCCATTCCTCTGCCCAGCAGCAAGCGATCCGATCGACGACGGTCACCTTCCTGGCTGGATCGGCGGGAATCAAGTGTCATGGACAGCTGCTATAACCGTTCCCTGCGACCCGTTTTGTTGTGACTCGACAATTGGATTGTCTGCCACAGCTCCAGTTTTGGAAAGTCTGCTGGTGAACAACCAAGGCCTCCCTCATTTCCCGCAGTCACTGCTTCTCTCCGCCGGCTGTCATGGTGGTCGTCGCGAGTTCCCGGCTCCCTCGCGCCGTTTTGGTTGGTCTTGCTGGTCAACAAGGAGCCAACAGGAGGCTGACATGGAAGCCACCTCTTCCAGCCTGGCATGTCGAGCATCCCGCTAGCGCTCCACTAGTCTAGCAATTCCAGGTAGGCAGCATTCACTGATCAAGCACATGCATCAGACACAGCTAGGTACCTACTACATGCTGATTCGGATGGAATCGCTGGCGAATCGGTGATGCTCGCACTCTCTCCCCTTCTCTTCTCACATGGGTATTAGCCGGCTGGTGGAGCAGCTGACTTATTGTATGTTGGCGTGGTGGTCAATAGTGGCAACACCATTGGTCCGGCCCCGGCATCTTCAAGCATCGTGGCTGTGGTGAGCATTGCCTGATGTTGCAAATGGCAAAACTCTTCAAGGCCGGATGAAGACAGTTGGGACTCTTGCCATGGACAACAATCATCAGTTGGTGCAGAAGAAAGAACACGACGTTTTATGATGAATTGGAGAAGCACGGTTGCGTACTGTGAATACTGGAAATTTTGGACGCTATGCAGCACCTTGATGGCAGCACCTTGATGGCAGCACGGTATATGACATCGGTTCAATGACATTTGCTGGTCATCCATTCCATCACTCAGCTTTTTCCCGATCAAACCATGTACAAAGCCTGACATGACGTATGGAAGCTTTAGAAAAAAAAAAATTTTCAAGCGCGTGGTGGTAAAAAGCGTGGAAGCTGCGTGGCCCCGTGCACAAGGGAACAAGCTCGTGATATCATTTTGCCCACTGCTCAATGTTACCAGCTGAACGTCCCGCGCCAAGTTTGTGTGGCTACCTGGCTAGTTCGTCGGTGGCTGATCAGACCGGCGCAAAGCAATCGGCAACAACTCGATTTGGCAACAACTCGATTTGGCAACAACTCGATTTCGCAACATCATTCTCTTGTCTTGTCTTATTTGTCATGTCGTTACTACAGATCGGGCAGAAACATCCCAAGATGCGGTGGTCTGTGCTTGTTCACCAACGAACGTCTCACTGTTGGCTGCCAACATGATCAACCCCATCGTGCATGGCATCACAGGTCGCTTCCACATGTACACCCACTGTACACTCCCTTCCAACCCCGGATCCGCGTCGCTATTGCCGCAAGGAATTCCGGTGCCCTATCCAAGAGGTGGGCGCCCAGTGGAGTGAACAACAGGCCCAGCTGGCGCTTTCGCATCGCACAACCATCACTACCAATCGAGATTTGCACGATTATCTTTGCACCCCCCAGCTCGGTCGGCGTTGGTTGCTGGCTCCAGCGTCGTGGGCCGTGAACTGGATTCGATCAAGTTTGAGCAAACTCCAAATTGGAATTCCCCATTTCCCCAATTGCAGTATTCCGAACCGGGCAGGCCTCTGGAGTTTCGGTGAAGTGACGGTCGAGACGCGAGACTCAACCTGGACAACCTTTTCTTTCACCTACTACTACTTGACGAACGCGGGTATCCTATCGTGGAGATCTCTCAATGAGCACTGCGGAGGAAGGTGCAAGCAGGGGCCGTCGTGAGGGCTATGGGCGCATTCGAACTTTTTGGGAAGGACCGGATGCAGGCTCCTGCTTCTTCTCCTCGCCACATTTTCTCAATTGCTTGGAACGTGATGTCTGTTCGTTTGCTTTTGCCATGGCATTAGACTTTTTTCTTTTTCTTTTTCTTTTCTTTTTCTTTTTCTTTTTTTTTGTCGTTCGGGCATCTCTTTCGACGTGCACGCGTAACGCATGTATCATGGATGAAGATGAAATGATCCGTCGCCCACCTTTGTGGACAGTGGACACAACCTCGGTCTGCGAAGTTGCGAACAATTTGGCCGAAACCTGTCAAGGCGTCGTGTTTTATGATCAAGGGCCACGCCGAACACGACATTCCGTTATTCTGGGTTCTGTTTAGGCATGTTGTACTGGGCGCCTGCGAGCAGTGGTACTACTCACATCGGTACTTTCGGGCAGCACGCCTCATCAGGTCACCACTCCAGTCCCAGGAGAATGCGCAGGCTCTGCAAAAAGCCAGGTTCCCCGGGGTTTCACTTGGGAAACAGAAAGCCGAGACGGCATGTCTAGCGGGTGAAAGACACTCGATACTCGGCTACCAACCAGTGTTCACCACTCTGTCAGCCTGTTCGACATTCCGTCTTCAGAGGCCGTAGGGGAGCTCTTCAGATGACTTGCTTGCAAACATGGTTCAACGCCGGCGAAAATCAATGTTTGCAAGACTTTCGCAGCCATGGGAGATGGCCTCGGAAGCTTGGTGTGCCATGAAACTTGTGGCTCCTACCAAGGCTACGCGCTGCTAAAGTCCCTCCAGAAAATCCTTTTATTGGCATTGCATTTTACCAAGTATTTGACAAAGTCAGCCATGAGCTGCGAGACCGACGTGGTCTGAGCCTGGTTCGAGTTCTCGGCCGTTTACATTGAAATGAAACGGGAATGGACATCGATGATGTCATCATCTGTCAGATACTTCATCAAAAGGATCATTATTTTTATATTTTCGCCACAATTTTTCAATGATTCGCTACAATATCGGAAGTCAGAGCTTCAACAGCAGTGCCATCATCACGGCTCACTCCCAACTGCTTCAGGACCTGGGATCAACGCCGAGGTTGGTTCACAGACACACAACCGACAGACGTAGAGAGAGCACTCTAGCCCACCATGGTATCCCGCGCAGATTCAGTCCACATGGTGAGTGGGCATAGAAGAGGCAACATGGAAAGCTCGACCCTTGGACAAGCCGCTCGGCATACGGTCCCAACATCATCATATGCATTAAATCGATGGCGCGCAGACAGCTTAATTCCAGCCGCCAGCACGGGCGGGATCCGGCTCCCGTCTTCCATCTGCATCACCAGTGTTGAGGGACCACACCTAGCAATCAAAACGGAACCAAGGTGCTCGGGCGGCAAGTCGGCCCTCTTCCGTTGCGGAGCCAGAGAGGTCTGTTTCTTTGACCGGTACCTGATTCGGAATCGCGTCGCGAGACTCGAGTATGACTGCTGGCTCCAAGCTTGGAAGTTGTGAACAAGAATATCCCGACGTGGCACTTGTGGCCTACTCTCTCTTTTTTCTCTTCTCACGCCTTTCTCTTTCACTGAACTTTGGTCAGCGCAAAAGAAGTTGGACTCATCGCTTGTACATTTGCAACATGTCTTTTCAATTTTGCTTTTTGGGATCCATCGCCCGCAAAGCCGGTTTTGGTGATGAGATTGGTTGCTTCTATTGTTCCCGCTCACCGCTACTAGCGAAAACGCACTGGTAAAATAAGCTCACGACGACGTGGCGCTCTGGGTCGGACTAATAAAAGTCTTGTCTTTGCAAAAGCATCCCAGAAGGAATCGCCAACTCGGGTTGCGTTGCGTTTGGGAATGCTCACACATCCATCACCTCTCATGTTCTTTCAACCTTGGAGTCGTCTTTTTCTTCTGTCAGTTCAATGCATTCATTGCAGCATGGGTTCCACGCTTGGAGGCCAAAGAGCATGCTGGAAATGGCGGTAGAGTGAGGTGGGACTTTTTTTAAAATTCAAACAAGGACAAATGCATTATTCTGAAATGGTTATGGAGTTGTGCAAAGTCTTGGGCACCTAACCTGGCGAAATGTTGGTCTTGGCAAGGGCAGCAGCATTTTGGTTTGTTGGGCATAACAAAGAGCTCAAAGAATTTGGCGCCTGTCTGCTCTCAATCTCATATGCCATCATCTTCCGGCACCAGAAGGCTTTTTCAATGGATGGAAGGACCACATACTGCCTTATGTGCTCTATGGTCCATGAAGAACGGTTCTTGTTTGATTCGAAGGTTTTGCCATCATGTCCAGAACTCGGGAAACACGCTGACGACGTCCTCGAGATGCCCCCAGGGCCGTGATGATGGTTCCAGACTCAAGTACTGTCTGGTCTGCGGGCTGTTGGGCGGCAAAGATGACAAGATATGGAGCTCTCTCGCGAAAGGACCACTTACGACTTGCTGCACACCTTGCAGCTTTGTTCGAGGAATACGCCACGTCCCGCATTGGATGGCACAATAGGCTCATTCACCCATCAACAAACAAAACGGAACGGGTATATCGCTCATATCCGCACCGCTCATTCTTGCTTGTTTAAGACGAAATCCTCGACGTTGGCTTTTTGGCTACTCGGGCTTCGTCTTGTATGCTCTGCGGATGGGCGAGCTGCAATATATCAACAAGGGTCAGCCTAGAATGCAACGAAGCAGGTGGCCATGCAGATTGCTCGGCGTTGTGGTGGCACTGGGGGCCAACCGGTCAGTACTTTTATCACCACACACATGCCAAGCTCAAATGGTCAGGGGCGGGAGCACTTTACTTGGCTGCGGGTTGAAAAAGGTTCGACGTTGGTTTCGACGAGTCGCGTCTGCGTGCGCCTGATGAGACTGCATTGCTGTCATCACATCACCGACCACAACGTCCCATCTGCTGGACTGGGTGACACGGCGGCGGGTGCTATGCTTTCATCATTCGTCATATGGTCAGTCACTCAGTGGACGCACATATTTTAGTCGTTCTTTTTGTCGTCCCATGGGCAACTGTGGGTTTCTCAGAATGGTAGGCGGTTTGTTCTGCTCCAGCTACTATCAATACACACCGCCGCTGGCCAATTGGGATGCTGCATCGTGCACGGCAAATATTCTTCTTCCTCACATGTGTCGGTGTGGCTGGGTCCTTGACTGGGTCAGTACATTGTTCCTAGTGCAAACCAAAAGGAGACCTCGACGGGAGACCTCGACGGGAGACCTCGACGGGAGACCTCGACGGGAGACCTCGACGGGAGACCTCGACGGGAGACCTCGACGGGAGACCTCGACGGGAGACCTCAGCAGGAGAGACAAGCTGACGACGACCAGATTCCGCAAGACTGGTGGTCGTCCCCTTGAAAGGGGCGAGAGAGTGTGTCAAGGTAATGAGACATGAGACGAGAGCTTTTTCAATTCAACCACTTTCTGGCGTCTCGCATTTCTTGCAGCAGAGCCTCCATGTCTGAAGAGCCGAGACGCCAAGAACCACGTGGCATGTGGAAATTGATATCCTGAATGTGCTATTTACTCGAGGTATTTGTATAAGAGTATGTACGACGGTACTCTCCGTCACCGACCACCCGTTTAACTACCTAGCAGGTGACTAAGTCGTATGGCAAGGCTGAAAGTGCGGTGGGCGGCACCAAAGGTGTACATTTTGTGCGTGTGCGTGCATGGTGACCTACTTCCTAGGTTGCTGGGGACCTGTGCTTGAAGCTCGGACACTCGGAGTCTTGAGCAAATCTTCACCTCTGTATACGGCCAAGGACGGGTGCAGCCGCGGATTTCTTGTCTTGGCTCTCCTGTGCTGATGGTCAAGGGGCAACGTTGAAAAGCAGACGCGACCGAATTTATCAGTTTGGTCGCAAAGGCAATTGGGCCACGCTCGAATCTGGTGGTGCTTGGTCCCTCTCGATTACTTCCGATTGACAGCAGCAGAGAGCTCCATCGCCTTTGCAGTAGCTCCAAATGTCCGTCAAGCGGTCTGCTTGGAAAGAGAAGAGTCCGGCACGGGGCAACGGCTTGATGGTCCGCGGATGCGCGTTTGCGAAAGAAGAAAGGAGGTGTACATAAAATGTGTACATCCATGGTCACGGTCAGGGTCAACTGGTAGTATGCCCAGGTCTGTCTCCATGTGGGAACCCCAAAGCAAAGTACAAAAGAAAGTCAATTGCTGCATCTTTTCATCCGGTCCCCGTCCCCCCCCCCGGTAAGAAAAACAAGCAGGTTCTACATGTTTCATCCACGCGCGCCCATGGCGAGAATCGCAACCACGCCCCTCTGATGCCGGTTCGACTCGGTAGGCCCTGGGTGCTCACTGCTCACTCACCGCCTCTACAGATGTTTAGGATGACGACAAAACATGGGGAAAGGGAAAAAAGGAGGGCGAAAAAGTGTGCCAACCAACAGTCTTGAGCTGAAATTGAAAGGCAAACTATTGGATGCATGGTCCCGCTCCCCGATGGATTGAATGTGTTGGTCCTGTGGGCGGTTGGTGCTTGATGGCAGCGGGATGCACGATTTGTCATGATGATATTGTACCGGACATATTCAGGTTGTTTAGGGGTGGATGAAATGAGAATGAAATGGTGGAATGTTGTGGACAAGCGGGTGAGTTTTCGGCAAGGGATACAGGGTAAGCAGGTACCAGGCAGAGCAGGGCGTCTGGTCGGGACGCGGGACGGGCCGCAAGAGGCATGGCAGCAGGCTATTTGCGCCCGACTTGGTTTTTTCACCTGCACTTTTGGCAGACAAAAGATGACAGGAAGCACCAGCATAATACACAGCATAGAATTGGATGGCGGCACAGGTATTCAAATACCCGGTCAGCTTGTGAGTCGTACCTGGCACGATGCCGATGCCACGTTACGTGTTGCGACTCTGTATTCTGCCGGCATACTTGTTTGCCGGACGGGGGTCAAACACTTGGACCAGAAAGGGTGCGTGCTGTGACTGTGACGGCTGAAATCAGCACCAGCCCAACATGCATGGAGTGGCATGAAAGGTGGCATGAAAGGTGGCATGAAAGCACAACAGCCTCGAGGGATTTCGAGCTTCTTGTGCGGAAAGCAGGCGGGCGCGGTGCACGGCTTGGAATCACGTTGCTGATGTGTCATTGGGTATTTACGCCGAATAGGAGACGACGGAGACCTTTGTTTCCTCGATTCATTCGTTTTCAGCGGCTGCCCAGTCCGAAAGCGGTCTCGTCACTGCCGGCACACGGCAGAGCATCGAAGAGGAAGAGAAGAGAAAAGACGGGAGAGGGGGGGGGGGGCACCTGTGCTCGGCCCATGTACGGCGTACATTCCAAGCATCATGATGTGATGGACAAGACCGGCGTGGTATCTGCCCATGGCCTCAGGTTGCCGGCCTCGCGCCCTCGACCCGCAGCGCAGATGCAACGAATGCTCCTGCATGGCACCCAACAAGACGACGTAAAAACAGACTCCATCATGGTGAAGCTCGCGAGTGTGACGCTGTCGATGGGAGCTTTGAAAAAAACACACACAACGGCGGCCGGCCCCCGCCAGTGCCGCTTTTGGAAAGGAGAGAGCAGGTGTTCGTTCCCATGCTCCTTCCTTCCTTCCTTCCACATCAGCCGAGGCGCTTGCTCCACTGCAGCCTCGCCTCGTCCGCCTCGCCGCCGGCATCTCCAAATCCCGACATGCCCAGAAAAAAAAAACAAAAAAAACAAAAAAAAAGCCCGTCCATCCGTTCATCTCGACTCGCCCTCGGGGGACCATCATACACACCAGACGACCTGCTCCGTAGACCACCCGCGTCGTGCCCAACACGTTGCGGCCCCCCAGACCGCACCTACCGAGGCGTGCGTCGCGGTTTCGACAAACGTCCGCCACACAGCCGCGGTACGTCGTCCCAGCAGACGGGACCGGTCATTGCGACAACACCACCACCCCCATAGTACCTGCCCTGATCTCGTCCACGGGCACAGTACACCTGTGAAGTACAGCCACAGCCGACCTTGATTGTTCTCTAATCCCTCGACGGGCAGCAAAAAAAAAAAAAAAAAAAGGACCAGAGAAACAACAAGACAATGTCGCAACCGCCGTCCACGCCCGTCAAAGTACCCTCCTCGACGGCCAACAACACCCCCGCGACGCTCGATCCCGACCTGCGCTCCCAAATAAACACGCTGCTCCTCCGCGACGGACACGTCACAAAGTACGTCTTTGCGCGAAACCCCCTTTTATGTGACCCAAGATGAAGAATCCCCTCCGCCCCAACAAACAACAACAACAACAACAACACCCGTCTCCTTTTTTTTTAAAAAAAAAACAATATATACATATACATATACATATACATATACATACATACACCCACCGCCTGCCTCTAACAAAAAACAGAATCCAAGAAGCCCTCCTCCACGCCCTCAACTCCCACCCCGCAAACTGGCCGACCCTCGTCCAGTCCCACGCGCTGTCCCTCCTGCGGTCCGGCGAAATAACAACCTACCCGGCCCTCCTGCGCCGCGTCCTCGAGGACGTCCGCGAAGCGTCCTCCGGCGCCGTGTCCAACGGGGGCAGGATCAACGGCGACGCGAACCCCCCCAAGAGGGCCAACGGCACGGCGCCCCCCTCCGAGAAGCCAAGCCTTGCCATGCCGGAATCGGTCATCGACGAGGCCCTGCGCGTCACGAGGGAGAGCCTGGAGGCTGTGTGTGAGATTGACGGCGAGGCCGCCGGCTGACTCGCCGACGGTGGCCTCGCTGGGTCGTGTGATGGCTGGTTGTTGGGGACCAACCGGTGATGAAGATGTCGTGGGTGTGGTGTGGTGTGGTGTGGCATGTATGTGGGACGGGGAGAAGGTGATGCGGAAAACACCCCCCCCCCGCGTACACGAGGACGTTGTCGCCATGCGAGCCAAGGAAAATCAGGTGTGCTTGATTGGGCTACCATGTCAATAGTCGCCCCCCCAGGCCAGGCCATACATGCCCTTTGGGATCCTGAGAATCGTACTCGGGACTTGGCCGGAGCCGTTGGCTCGAAATGCGCACATGACCTTCCAAGTGTGCGTGCGTGCAGGCTTTTGGAACGAAATGGACGGGGCGAGCGAGCGAGCATTTGCATTGGCATCGCTGGCATGCAATCGGATTGGATGGCATCCATTTGAACGGCACCAGCACCCTCGAAAATACCATGTGTGCATGATGCCGCTTGAGTTGCTCTTTGCATAGCAAGCACCTTTGTACATGACAAAATGTCGACAACGCGACGTACCTTGCCATCTTTTATGCCTTCTCTTGCTGGCTTTTTACATCCAGTCCTCTGACATGAGTCTCTGCTTCTACCCTGCGGCCGTCTCATGCCATGTACGGCATTCATTGTGTCTTGTACACACCCGTTGAAGATGCAACCATCACACTCTGCGCACCAAACGGGCCATTTGATCAACGAGTCAAGTAAAGGCTC
This sequence comes from Aciculosporium take MAFF-241224, assembly GCA_000222935.2. Taxonomy (NCBI): domain Eukaryota; kingdom Fungi; phylum Ascomycota; class Sordariomycetes; order Hypocreales; family Clavicipitaceae; genus Aciculosporium; species Aciculosporium take. The sequence goes on from AFQZ01000514.1 coordinate 10,578, forward strand.
CAAGTAAAATATCATCTGCCTCATCTAATCTGCCACCGAGTATAGTTCTGTCCTGCAACTAAACCACACAAACAAGCCCTCCCCCCTTGGTGTTTTTTTTTTTTTGGTCTTGTCTTTGATTCCGTTTTCTACCAATCTACCATTTTCTACCAACTCCCAGAATCCCAAAAATCAGCAGATATGACACAAACTACCATTAGGAAAAAAAAAAAAAGATATCGACTCGACTACTGTGTGGCCCGTGGTTGTGCAAGGGCTTCGCCTAGGAAGCCGCGAGACGAGAAAACATACAATGCATTGTGACCGCCATCATCCCGTTTTCCGTCAAAAAGCTTAGTCGTAGAGATCATCGTCATTGCCGGCATCGCCAAACCCATTGCCGCCAGCACCGGATCCCTGCCCATCAGCGCCTGCCTCGGGAAACTTGAAAAAGGCGCCAGGCCCCGCATTCTTCATCTGCTGCGCAAATGCCTCGTACCGCCGAATCTCCACGTCGCTCACAGACTTGCGAGCCATCTGCATAGCCTCCTCGAAATGGGCCTTGGTCAGCTCGGGGACGGGGTCCTCGGCATCATCATCATCAAGCTCCATCTCGTCACCAGCAGCCTCGCGAGCCTTTGTTCGCTCAATGTCGGCACCAATGGCTTCCTTGATGGCAATCTTGACAGCGCGCTGCGTGATGAAACCAAGATCGGCACCGGAGAAGCCGTGCGTCTTGGTAGCAATGTATCCCAGATCAACGTCCGAGGCCACGGGCGTCTTGCGCAACTGCGCCTTGAGAATGCTCAGACGGCCAACCTCATCGGGCAGTGGCACGTAGATAAGAGAGTCCAGACGTCCGGGACGGCACAGAGCAGGATCGAGTTGCTCAGGCCTGTTGGTGGCACCAATGACGAAGACATTCTTCTTGGACGTCATGCCATCCATTTCTGATCAACAAGTCAGCATCTACCCATAAAAAAATCATTGTACCCGTCAAAAGCATTTGCGTTGATCGATTCTCGTGTGAAAAACGTACCCGTCAAAAGCTGGTTCACAACACGGTCGGAAGCACCGCCAGCGTCTCCGACGGAGCCGCCACGCGCCTTGGCAATGGAGTCCAGTTCGTCAAGGAAAACAATACAGGGCGCAGCGGCGCGGGCCTTGTCGAAGATGTCACGAATGTTGCTTTCTGATTCACCAAACCACATGCTCAACAACTCGGGCCCCTTGACAGAGATGAAGTTGGCGGCGCACTCGTTGGCGACAGCCTTGGCCAACATGGTCTTACCGGTACCGGGAGGACCGTAAAACAAAACACCTCGCGAGGGAGAGAGGCCAAACTTGAGGAACTTCTCGGGATGGTCCACGGGGTACTGCACCTGCTCTCGGAGGTCCTGCTTGACGGCCTCGAGACCGCCAATGTCTTCCCAGCGGACGTTGGGGACCTCGACAACGGCAACCTCGCGAAGAGCAGAGGGGTTGGAAACGCCAAGGGCAAAGCGGAAGTTCTCCATGGTAACACCCAGCGAGTCCAGAACCTCGGCGTCAATCGTATCCTCATCCAGGTCGATCAAATCCATCTTTTCTCGAATCTGCTGCATGGCAGCTTCCGAGCAGAGAGCGGCAACATCAGAGCCAACATAACCGTGGGTCTCGGCGGCAATCTGCTCCAAATCAACATCATCGGCGAGCTTCATGTTCTTTGTGTGGATCTGAAGAATCTCGAGACGACCAGTGGGGTCGGGAACGCCAATGTCCACCTCACGATCAAAACGGCCGAAACGACGAAGAGCAGGGTCGATGGAGTTGGGTCGGTTAGTGGCAGCCATGACGACAACGTTGGACCGAGCCTTCATCCCGTCCATGAGAGTCAGGAGCTGAGAGACGACACGACGCTCGACTTCGCCATTCGTCTTCTCTCGCTTTGGCGCGATCGAGTCAATCTCGTCGATGAAAATAATGGCAGGTGAATTCTTCTCGGCCTCTTCGAACGCCTTCCGCAAGTTGGACTCGGATTCACCGGCCATCTTGGACATGATCTCAGGGCCATTGATGAGGAAGAAGAAGGCACCCGTCTCGTTGGCCACGGCACGAGCCATGAGCGTCTTACCAGTACCAGGAGGGCCATACAATAAGACGCCACGTGGAGGCTTGATGCCGATGGACTTGAACAATTGAGGGTGTCGCAGAGGCAGCTCAACCATTTCTCGAATCTGGGCCATCTGCTTTCGGCAACCACCGATATCGTCGTATCCGACCTCGTTCAGGTTGTTCTCCTCCTCATCTCGCTCGATCGGGTCGCCCTCGCAATGAATGACTGTATCCTGTGCAACGATGCCGTACTCTGGAGGATCCACCTCCACAACCTTGAACTCGACTTGCCGCATACCGCCACGGACAATGAACAGATCACCTTGGCGGACAGGTCTGTAGGCCTCCCGGAAGTAGGGGGCAAGGAAAACATCAAAGAGAGAGCCGGTGATGCCCTCGACGGTATCGGCGATGGGCAGGACGGCAATCCGTTTGGCCTACATACAGCGTGTCAGCAAAAGAGAAGGGGGGGGGGGGAAATGGAGTGGTGTAGTTTCCAGAGGAGTGCTCACGTATTTGATATCAGGGCAAGGCAGGACAGTGATCATGTCGCCGTGCTTGACGCGGAGGTTATGGCGGACGACTCGGTTGATGCGGGCGCTGCCATCGTCAAGCTCCTCGTCGGCAAGGACGATGAGCACGGTGTCCTTTCTCTTTTTGCCCCGAACGAGAACTGTGTCGCCTCGGAATAGCTGAAGAGCTTCCATTGTGGCCTCGGACAAGGCAATGATGCTGTTGTCATCGTTGACGGCATCGGTAACCCTGAATTCACACGAGGTTGACACGTTAATACGGCCCGGCGACGTCTTGACGAGGCGGAGAAACCATGACGGCAACGCACATGAGCTGGTTAGGCTTCTTCTTCTTCTTCAAAATGGCCGTGGCGGTATCGTCCTCCTGAAAGAAGATTAGCAAGCGCTACTGACGCAGGCTTGGGCTGATGATGACGGAAACGAACATGTTTGATGTCAGCACCAGAAGGGTCGCTGGTGACGAAGCGTTAGCCATGGATGCCAGTAAAAGAAAGCGCATGGGCCTCCATGTGAAGCCTCCAAGAGATCATGAGGACTCACGTCAGGTTGACCTTTTTCTTGTGGTCTTCGGGCTGGGCTGCCATGATGTGATGTTTGCTCCAAAAAGGCCGCCGTGTCGTTGTTGTCAAAGGTCTGGCAAGGTGGCCAACACTGCAGGCAAACGAGATGTGGGCGTAGTGAGAAAAATGATGGTCTCGCGGATCTCGACCTCGTCCCAGAAATACGAGCACAATACTCGAGAAGGTAATCGAGACGGAGAGAGGGATGCAAGGTTGAATGGGGGAGAAAAGGCAAGGTGAGGGAGATGGAGATGCGTCAAAGGTCGAGACGACAGGGGTTCAAGTACGGCAGCAGGTAGCAAGTACGAGGACGCAAGCAACGTCGCGCCAAAGCAACCGAACGGCGGGCAACAGGTGATTGGCAGAAGATGGCTGGTGGTGGCGGCGAGCAGCCCACTCGTCACGAGCACCGTGGGCAGGGTGCCTTGGCCGGGACGGAAGATCGAAGATGCACAACGCACACAGTGACTGCTGCCGTGGACCTGCTGTGCGCACGACGCGCACTTGTAGCCGGTTTCGTCGGCTGGGAAAGTCACTGCAAACCGTGCGGTGCGAGGCGAAAAGTGGAAGCTTCTGCCGTCTTCCACACCCGCCCGCCTGCCATTCAACTCGCAGCTCCAGGCAGCTGGCAGGTGCGCGTCAAGCAGCTGCTGGACCCGCATTTGCGACTAGAGAGTAGTCAGACGCTGACGATTCAGACGGCTTCGAGACACGGTTGCGAATGCTCACTCTCCATCTCGAATCCAATCTCAATTTGTCAGCACGATATGACACCCACCATGCGCTCTCAAATATTTTGGGACATGTCCTTGTCGAAATTGGCCATGGACCATTTTGCATGTCAAATGTAGGCACCTGATTAGGGAGACCAACCGCCCATAGCACACGAACATACATACATACATACATACATACATGCAGATGCACCGAGGTTCATCATCCAAACTCGGTTCGTAATCGCATCATCATCATCATCATCATCATCATCAAGGTGCGGCCATCAGCCAGCAGCAGCCGCCATCTGGAAGCAAACTTCCAAGCTGTCACAACACGTTCAGATGAAAAATGAAGCCTTGTCCAAAGTCCACCCCCACCCATCATCATCACGCATCCTTCTCAAACGCATCGTTCAGGTACTTGACAAACACCTCCCTCATGCCGTCCGCGCTCGCCATGGTGCCGACACTATCCAGCCCGATCCCACCCCGATTCAACGCCACAAAGGCTCTCCGTAATCGTTGCAGCTGCGGCAGCGCAAGCTTCTTCCCCGACGGCAAGTCCACGACCAAGTCCTCCTCGTCGCTCGCGTTCAGAGCAATCTTGACTTGGCCACCCCCGTCTTCACCCTGCCGCTCCAAGATGCTTTGGACAATATCTTGGGTTTCACGCTCCAGGACGTACAAATAGTCCCCGCCTGCGTCCCGCCCACGTTGAACGGTAGACTGGTTTGGCTTGACAGTCTTCCGTCCCTCTCCAGCCATGGCATCCCACAGGTCGTCCAAGGTTCGCTTCGTCTCCGCCTCGGTATCGTCCCACAGGACGGCAAAGAGTGGCGAGTCCCATCTCGTCATGGGATTTGGTTCCTCGTAGCGAAAGACGAGGTTGTCCCAGTTGCTCTGCGCATAGGGTTCCGCGTCAGCCGCCACACTGCCGAGCTCGTCTTCGGCGTCGCCTGGCGATGCGTCCTCGTCGGGCATGACGACGTCTCGGTCCCTCGACCGCGATCTTGCCCTCCGCAGCCGCTCCTCGTTGACCTGTCGAGCCTGGTCTATCGAGCATGCGACGCGCAAGATGCAGTTGGGTGTCCGCACGGCCTTGGCCTCGCAGTGAAGCTGATAGCGCCAGCCTTTTATGTAGTTCAAGCCATCGAGGATGACAAAGTCCCTGTCCGACAACACCCGCTTCACGGCGCCGTACAGCGCCGCCCGGGCGTCCTTCTCGGACGAGTTCGCCGACCGGGTGTGCTGGCGAACGGTATCAGGTGAGAGGTCATAGACACTGCGTGATATTGACAATGAGTCGTCGGAGATGAGGTGAAGTCTATATTTGGCGGGCTCGGTTTCAGCGACCCGGCCGGCCAGGTATTCGTAGAGCTGCTTCGCGCGGGTGGATTTGCCCGACGTGGGGAGGCCCGAGACGACGATCAACTGCGGGCGAATTGAATGGTGAGCAACAACAATGACCAGGTATGGGCTTCGGGGCCATGGCTGGTGGACGGTGAGAGGAAGTACCAAGACATACCGGCATCGTGGCCGAGGTGCTGTGTGTTGATCTAGAAAAGACGACCTTTTGGCTTTTTTGTTTCTTTTTTCCTTTTTTCAAGGTGGGGGTGTGGTGATGAACCGTTTGCAAGCTGGAAACGTACCCAGCCAGGTGTCAGTCAGGCGCTACCCTATTGGACAACGGTTTCCGGCATCTCGGGCGGCTTCTTCTTTTTCGGAGGCCCTGCCGTAGTCTGCCTCCTCCCCCTCGGCTCCATCATCCTCTGTCAATCCGCTTCAGGACCCCGCCAGGCGACCTATCGCTGTGGCAAAGGCATCGAGGCATCGTCGAATATCCCCCATTCGCTCGCCCTTGTTGTGCAGCAATCGCGACGGCGGGAGAATGGCCATTCCCATGCAAAGACTTGGCGCGCGAGGTAAGCAAGCTCGCGCCCTCGATGGCAACGTATCCGCGTCCCAGCATGGCTTGTTGCAGAATTACCTTCGGCTAACAAGATAGGAAGCCTTTCGCTCAGCCGACAACGATGAGGTCGAGCGCGAATACGACCGACTCCGCGACCAAGCTCGTCTTGAAAACGACAAGGCGCACGAGGCCTCGCAACGGGTGCGTTTTGCCTTTCTCATCACCTTGAGCATTTTCATCTTCTGTGCCCGCAACGTTCTCATCTTCTGTGCCCGCAACGTTCTCATCGCACGCGCCCGCAACGTGCCGATCCTTTCACGCCTTGCCCTACCTGAAACCAACGTATACAGTCCCAGCAAGCCTTCCACGCCAACGACCACGAAGCCTCCCGGAAATACTCCCGCGAGTCCAAGCAGCACTACGCCAGGCGAGACGACTACAACCGGCAAGCCGCCGACTTCATCTTCCGCGCGAACAACGCCCCCGGGAGGGTCGACCCGGACGCCGTCGACCTCCACGGGCTGTACGTCGAGGAGGCGGAGCGGATTCTCGAGCAGCGCATCCGCGCGGATCGGGCTCGCGGCCAGGAGCACCTGCATGCGATCGTGGGCAAGGGCAACCACTCGGCGGGGCACGTGCAGAGGATCAAGCCCAAGGTTGAGGAGCTCTGTCGGGAGCTGGGCTTGAAGTACCGGACGGAGGAGAATGCCGGGAGGATATACATTAATCTGCAGGGTGGGGAGCCGTTGGGGCCTGGACAGCAGCAGCAGCAGCAGCAGCAGCAGCCAGGAGGGCCACATCACGCTGGACCTGAGCAGCAGCAACAGCATGGCGGACAACAAGATCACGGGGGCCAGCAGCAGAACGGGACGGACGACTTGCTGGGCAAGGTGTTGCCGAAGATGCTCAAGAAGCTGGAGAAGGCTTGCTGCACGGTCATGTGAGGGGGGTGATGGCGTTTTTTCTCTTCTTCTTCTTCTTCTTCTTCTTCTTCTTCTCTTTGGATTTTTCTTCTTCTCTTTGGATTCTTTTCTTTTGGATCATCTTTTACTCTTGTACGTCTGCAAAATTGGCCTGATTTTGCACAAGATAGCAGGGTGGGAAGCAGGCCATTGCAGGTACATCTTCTGTCTGACGAAGATTCCTTGGAAGCAGATGGCCTAGCGAGCGAGTTGTACATGTGCGATATCACCAGACACTTTTACATCATTTCCTTTTCATAGCCATGGTGGCGACGGTCAGGGGCGCACGAAGACGCATGGTCATGTCATGTTGGAGGAAGAGCCAGCCACGGACGATTGTACGAAAGAAAAGAAGGCTGAAGGCTGTTCTCACGAGATGAGCACCTCGTTGGCGAGTGATATATGAAGAAGACGAGACAAGTTCAAAGACGAGACAAGCTCAAAGACGAGACACGGTCCCATTGTAGAATGTGCCCCCTTCCGAAGCAACCTCCCAGCCCGCGGAGAGAGAAAATCGTGGTCCCCTCCCCAAGGCCCAACAGGATGAATGCCACGAGCCCTTTCCCCCCCGTGATTGCCTGCCATCATCGACGGAACGGCACGTCCAGCGCTCCAACAAACCTCGACACAAACACGTGGTGTGCTACCATGGACCGTCCCGTTCTAGATCCAGATCCAAGCAGCGCATCATCAACCATGTGGTAGGTATACCAAGGCATGTGTGTGCACATGTACATACATGTATCTGTTCTCCTGCAGACCAATCCCAGCATTATCACACTCCAAGTTCCGAAATAAGCACAAGGATTTTCAGCCCACGCTCTCCAGCATTTCCTCATTAGAACCAGACATGATATCAGAAACAGTCGCAATTGATCGTCGCGTCGCGCCGGGACGGGAAGCTAAACTGCAACGAACGTGGCCGTGGCCGCGGATTGCGCATGGACTGTTGGGCCAGAAATGCGCTCGGCGTCTCAAAAGTCACATCAAGCACGGCGAGCGATAAAAAACAAGCAGGGAGTGAGCAAGCATGGAAGCGAGCAAGCAAGCAAGCAAGCAAGCAAATGCAAGTGTCAGGTACATATGATTGGTTCACGACATGTCATTGGCGTTCCGAAAAGAGTCGAAATGACTGGTGGGAAAACATCCATCCACTTTGATTCGACGCCTAGAATGCTTCTGGAACGCTTGGAGCAACGCCCCCGTTGGCACCTGACAAAGTCGGTGGGCCCCAATAACGGCCAGATTCGGGGCTGCCGTCATCCGAGCACTGACCATTTGCGTACCAAGTACCTCTTAGGAGACGTAGGTACTTTGTACCCCAGGTACCTAAGTACCTAACCTTGGGTAAGTAGAGGTAGGTAAGTAGGTACTTGACTTTATCTAGCAACAAGCAGGAGCGCCTACTACTGGGTTAGTAGGAGGTACTTGGCAGTCATCCTGCACACATGCAGTATTTCGCGGGTGCAGGAAGGAAATGAACAAATGCATGAGGCTTGAAAGCTTGGGCCGAGCCGATTCCGGTGGTCAAGGTCATAGTCGTGCGCGCGGCCATGGGAAACATGCGTGCTGGGCATCATCAGGTATACAGATGCATACAAGCACACACACCTTGTGTTTGTACTGGCATCGGGCCAGGATCGGGGAGCGAGTACAAGTTTGTCTGGGTGTCCAACCACTTGTGCAAGGGAGCTCCCCTCCTCACCGGCGCCTCTCAAGGTTCGTCTACCATGTCCCGTACGCAGCAGTTGAGCGCCCTCTCTTTTTTTGTGTTTTTGAAACACATGGACCAATCTCGCTCAGACGAGGCACCAAAACAGTAAACAAGATCCACACACACAGACTCCAGGGGGAAGCTCCAGCCGTCGATCCAGATGAGTATCAAACCCTTGCTGAATCATCACGATCAACAATCGAAACCGTTTCACTCCACTATCGAGTCTGACCTTGTTTCGTGAACGGCCTTTGAGATCCCTGACATAAAAGATGGGGCTTGACTCGCAATTATGAGGACATGTTTTGTATGCATGTACACCTGTACTTGTTGACCTTCACCTGAAGAGGGCGGCAAGTGAGAGCAACGTTGGTTGCCTTGCATCAACCATGGACCAAAATGCCGGGCGATGCGCATCCATGTACAGTAAAGATGATGGCATCTTCTCCGACTTTCCAATCCAGAAACCTGGGCATTTGTGCATGGCACGCCACGAACTTGATGGAGCGTGTCAGCAAACTGAACCAAAAGCTCCCATTTCTGGGCCATGACACCGTGCTGCTGCAAAAAGCCTTCTCGAGGCCTAGCCTCGGGCCCAAAAGACGTTAGTTGGCAGCGGCATGTACATGTGTATGTAGCCAAGCTTTTTTGTCGGAAGATCATGAGCGTCCGGGCGTGGTGGAAATTGCATCATGTACCGTGACAGCCCCCTATTTCGTTATTTTCTTGCTGGGGACATGTCAGAAACGGCCTGCAGTAGGTTGACGAGAATCTATTTCATCAGAGACTCTCCATCAGCTCTCCACATACCCAAGATGAGACTCTGCCCTGGCCGAAACAGACAAGCTTTCGTCGTCACGAATCGAGGCCGAATGACCGCCATGGCAGATACGGATAGCCATTGTCCACCATCTCTGATTGTGAGTGTCAGGAGCCGTATGCAGAAACGGAGAGTGGAAGAGCATCTTCATCGGCAGAGGCGTTGTACAACAATGGCGAGGGCCTCAACATTCTAGAAGGCGTAGTCATCTCAGGTACCGAGTACCCAAACCACAGAACTTGTTGCTGGTTTGCGTAGCGCATCGGAACTGCAACATGTACCTAGGTAGGTAGTAGGAGTAGGAATGTATGTACAATGCTGTACGAGCAAGCAACACACGGGCGGTGTCCTCGGAAGAGGCGTCCGCCGCAGACACAAAAATCATGCACATCGTCATGCTGTATCGCGTTCTCATACTCGGTACATGGGTACAGGGTTCAATGATGCCTATAAATGCGAGTTGTTGACGGATAAAAAAAACACTTGCACGGTACCGCAGCTTGCCATTTTCAATGACACTTGACTGCAAACATGCAGTAGACCGTAAAGGCAAGCACATTCAGTGATGGTCAAACAGTAGAGACTCAATACAACATCGTATAGCACTCGGTCGATTGGTGAGCAACAATGGCAGCTCGGTCTATACAAGGTTGGTAGGCGTCCATTTCTAGTGTTTGCTAAAGTGGTTCACCTAAAATGCTTTTCAGACCATGTTAATCAGGTGGTGCAGGTGGCTAAACACTTTCCGTGTGGAAAAATTCCGGGCACCCTTAGCTATGCGCTTGATGGGCCCCAAAGAGTATATGAGCTTATCGCGTATGGCTCTTTGACTTTCTTCGACAATGGGCGTGCAGGAACTCGGCCTTGGTAGACGTCGATGAGAGCACTGACATCCTGGTCATCTATCAGTCCATGACAACAAGCGTTTTTTGGTGGACACACGCTATTCCCGACCGCCACCCGTTTTGTTCATCGAGGCGAGATGCTGTAGAGCATGTGTGCATACTGTATGTACAGCAGACGAGGCTTCGTTGTTGGCCGGCTGGATCAAGAAGGGACGAAGGCTGCGTGGGTATGCTCAACAGCAGATGCTGAGTTCAATAGCAGATGGTGATTGAATCCCGCCCCCTGGCTGGAACAGTGCGCGCAGGTGCATGCAGGTGCATGCAGGTGCAGGCTCAGGCTCAGGCGCAGGCGCAGGCGCAGGTGCAGGTGCAGGGGCGCACCACCGGTCCACCGCCTGATGCACGGCCTCATCTGCCCCAGCAAAAAAAGAAAAGAAAAAAAGCAAGAGGACGAGGACGAGAGCGGCCTGGCCGAGCGCCCCCCACCTGTAAATCCACTGTCGGGCCTTCGACGGCATCTTTGGTACCTGGATTTGAACGATTCGAAGCTACCTACGGTAGGTACCCAAACTACCTCAGGCGGGGTCGATGCATCTGCTCGGGTTGAGCAGGTGGGTGCACGTGTAGGCACAAAAGATACCAGGCCAGGGAGGCACCTACCACCCCAAGGTCGCAGACATTGACGTACATGCAATGCGGTACAAGTACGAACAGAAGTAGTAGGTACCTTGCGTACCTTAGGTACCTTGGGTACCTAATCCATGGATGTTCTGTAACCACCCGCCTATCCTGTCGCACCCCCTGACGCTGTACTCTCTCTGGTTGGTCGCTGACGTCAGCCCGTGCTTCCACAATGTGTTTCGTCTCCTGTCTCCTATAGCCTGGCCCGTCGCCCGCTGGCAGCACCGTTCCTTCGCAGTGGAGGGGCCCGGGCAGGTTCCCTGACCAGGATCGACCAAAGGACTGCGGCCGGCGGACTAACGGCGAGTACATATGTTTGTATGCAATTAGCCACTAGTGGGCAGATACCGTTTGTTAGTCAGGTTGGCATGTAACCGTACCGTCGTGTGGCTGACCTCGGCCTGGTACCTGTCCGAGTCTGGCGAGTCTGGCGAGTCTGGCGAGGTGCTCTTTTGCTCTCAACTTCTTTTGCTGCTCTTCGACTCCCTACAATATTTCTTGCCTTTTTTGCGCTGCTTATTTCTCGAGCTCTGCTTGCCGCAACACCCTTTTCCTTCGGCCCCGAACGCCTCTTTTCAATCACCTCGTCGTTCGCCTTGGCCAGTCTCTTGTCTAATTTCTTCCATCTCTTCTTCACTAGTGCCAGCACGCCTTTTTTGCCAGGTATGTAATGCCCTTGCTTGTAATTCGGCGAACCAATCCCAACCTTGCTCCGACAGACTGCAGTCTCAGCTTTTTCTCCTCCCCCCTCCAACAGGGAGGCGTGAAGCAGTATCCCCCCATGTACCCGCACGACTCGTGCCTTCTCCTTCAATCGATTAAGTACCAACCAAGCTCTTGCCCCTTGTTGGTCCTGCCCGTCCATGTACACTTCCTATCCTCCATCCCCTCGTGCTCGTTCCTTCTGCCCACCTCATCGCTGCTGCCCTTTCTCGCCGTCTGGTCGCACCACGAAGTGAGTCGGAATTACTCACTTCGTTTTGTGCCTTTCCCCCCCCCCCCTTTTCGCGCCGCCGTCCTCACGCTGACTTGATATACTACCGAAGCACTTCCACAATTGCCGCCACCGTGCTCGCAGCCACCGCTGGCCCAGCCGCGAGCGTACTCTCCCGTCATCACGAGCTGTCGCTGTCATTTCTGCTCAGTCTACACGTCAAAACTCGCCAAAATGGGTTGCGGAATGAGCACGGAGGAAAAGGAGGGCAAGGCCCGAAATGAGGAGATTGAAAACCAGCTGAAACGGGACAAGATGATGCAGCGCAATGAGATCAAGATGCTGCTGCTGGGTATGTTGATGTGCCGAAATTTCTTATTCGTCCCATGTCTGGCAGGAGAGTACTCGAAGCGCAAGAATGCAACTGTTGCTTTGCATTCTTGCATCTCAGGCCACATCCCGATCCATGGCATACTGACTCGACGCCTCGGCAGGTGCTGGTGAATCCGGCAAGTCCACGATTCTCAAGCAGATGAAATTGATTCACGAGGGTGGTTACTCCCGCGATGAGCGCGAGTCTTTCAAGGAAATCATTTTCAGCAACACAGTCCAATCGATGCGTGTCATCCTTGAGGCTATGGAATCGCTCGAACTGCCACTCGAAGACCAGCGCATGGAATACCACGTTCAGACAATCTTCATGCAGCCAGCCCAGATTGAGGGCGAAGTCTTACCACCAGAGGTTGGTGGGGCCATTGAAGCCCTGTGGAAGGACCGAGGCGTGCAAGAATGTTTCAAGCGATCTCGCGAGTATCAACTGAATGATTCTGCAAGATAGTAAGCTCAATCACCATACTAGCCACGCAGGGCAAGTATTGTCTGACGATGGAGCCTGCTTATGTTGACGTTTTTTCTCTTCTTCTTTAGTTATTTTGATAATATCGCACGTATCGCTGCTCCTGATTATATGCCCAACGATCAGGATGTTTTGCGATCGCGAGTCAAGACGACTGGTATTACCGAGACGACATTTATCATCGGAGATCTTACTTACCGCATGTTTGATGTCGGTGGTCAGCGATCAGAACGAAAGAAGTGGATCCACTGTTTTGAGAATGTTACCACTATTCTATTCCTCGTCGCCATCTCCGAGTATGATCAGCTTCTGTTCGAAGACGAGACGGTCAACCGTATGCAGGAAGCTTTGACACTTTTCGACTCCATTTGCAATTCCAGATGGTTCATCAAAACGTCAATCATTTTGTTCCTCAACAAGATTGATAGATTTAAGGAGAAACTGCCCGTCAGCCCCATGAAGAACTACTTCCCTGACTACGAGGGCGGTGATGACTATGCTGCTGCCTGCGACTACATCCTTAACCGATTCGTGAGCCTGAACCAGCACGAGACGAAACAGATTTATACTCACTTCACATGCGCCACCGATACCACTCAGATTCGTTTCGTCATGGCCGCCGTAAATGGTATGTTGCTATGGTTTTTTTTTGACCGCCATCTGTGACCATTCAACACCGCTTTGAAAACTAACTTGTCTTGTCAGACATCATCATTCAGGAAAACCTCCGGCTGTGTGGCCTCATCTGAAGGATTTATTTTCGTTTTTTCTTCTTCTCTCTTTTGTCTAGAAGTACGAATACCCTCGGGGCTCGATTGCGATTGCCCCCAGTGGCCAGGGAGACTCGGCTCACGAATTCTTTTTTACATGTCATCGTCTCGGCAAAGGCGGGCTCGGCGGGAGCGTGGAGTTCTCCTATTGACTGCGTGTCTCGAGATTTGCAGTCGAGGAGTAGTGGCAGGTTGCCAGTGTCCATGTGCCAAACGCCCGACGATTTTTTCCCAATCGAGATTTGCGATGCATATTTATGCATACGGTAACAGGATAGCGATGTACTTGACCGCAGGGCGTTACCTTTTCTAGACCAGCAAGCAGAGACGACGAGTTCAGAGGAGGGCAGTGAAAAATGTGCTCCTTGGCATTATGTCGCATTATTACTTACGGGGGACGTTGCACAATGCCCTGTGTCATGCCGTCGTGCATGGTGGCGGTCATTTATTTTGTTTAATCGCGAAAAAATCTCGTTGCTGGTTCCCCTCTTTGTTTGTGGGGGCTTCCCCGTCAGTGGTTCTGCCATTGTCTTCTACTTGACGTGTGTTTTTGAGCTCTGCTCCTGTTTTCTCAGCTTGTTTTCTTGTCTCGTTTGTTCTTCAACTGCAGCCTGTATAGGAAAAGGTGTTTTTTCCTTTCTTCTCTTCTTCTTTTCCCTTTCCCATTTTCCTTTTTCACTCAAAGACATAAGGGCTGGCTGACGAGGAAGACTTTGTCGCGCGATGGATGGAAAGCTAGACGGAGAGTGACGTTGTATTAGTAACTGTCTGCTTTCACAGCACTCTCCCCTTTTCAACATGCGTATAGCAGCAATTCAAGAAACAAGCGGCGTGACATGATGTGACGTATCGCGTAAGGTGCCTGCAAAGAGTAGTAGCCAAAGATGATGACTGTTACATGCCGCGACGAGGAATACGAATCCAGTCTACTATAACAGCACATGACATGATGACATTGAATGGCATGGGTCGTGAGTCATGGACAAACTTTGCTATAGACTGGAGCTCATTCTATACTACTTTAAATGCCCGGTGCCCTGCACAGATGATGTCACCACCCGTTACAAACGGACACCATGTTATTGTTCGCACGAGGCCAGCATCCGGCCGGCGACCGACTGCACGCAATGTCCAATTGTCCATGATTGAACTCGTCGAGTTGCTAGCAAATAAACTTCGTAACCTGAACTTGCACCCGTGTCTTCTTCTGCCCCTCACATGAAATGAGCACACGCTTAAAAAAAGCAAATATACGTCTTGTGACGTCTTGTGGGAATGGCAACCCCCGCCATTCCTGTCAAAGCTGCAACCAAAAACGAGACAAAATTTCAAATTAGAAGAGGATGCTACGTCGGACTCATCAAAACGATTGCCCAATATTGCGTATCTTCCATTGAAATCATTGTTGAGATTGTGGGTTCTGTACGTGTCTAGCATATATCCTATTTGTTTGTCCGATGTTAGAATGAAGAACATATGGCTAGGGGGTGACTTGGCCGGAGGTCTTTCCCGCCATGGCAAACTTACATGCTCAGAATACTCTCCTAAACTGAAATGAATTGTAAAAATCAAATAAACCACCCAGCTGTGGCGTCATCGTCGCGCCTCATATGCTCCATCTCGAAGCCGAAGGAAGACAGAGAGCTTCTTCCACCCAAGGCAAAAAGACGGGCGCTTCGTCGCTGCCCAACACAGTGGCCATTTGCACTGACCTCTTGCAAGCTCAAATTTTGCTTCAATGTTGACTTCAGCCCAAAGGCGCCCCAGGGGAGTCCTCGTCCATTGAAACATCTCCCGGATGATTCTGCTGAGCCAAGTGGCATCGTTGCTCCCTTTGCTGCTCCGCTATGCCTTCTGGAGTTTGCAGAAACTCATCATATTCGGCTAGTCGCATGCCCAACTCCCTGGCTGCAGCCTCAATTCTGGCGAGATAGCGTTCTCTCGTTGAAAACGTCATGGTGTCTGACATGACGCTGTTGACCATACGTCTGGTGGCATCGGCCATATCCCACTGAGCAACATCTGCCTGGAAAGAACCTACCACTGTGGGCGAATTGGACGGGAGCGGGAGCGGCGTAAAGTCCAGAAACGCACCAGACTGCATAGATGGCGTCTGCACAGTTGGAGTAAAAAGCGTGTGGTGAGGATTGTTGCTCCCTACACGAAAAAAAAAAAAAAAAAAAAAGTTAAATAATCCTACCCAAATGACTGAGACACCGAAGCAGGGCTAGTAAATGACTTACTATGAAACGTACACCTCGAACCACTCGCGTTGAACCAACAATTGGTGCAGCTGCCGCACATTTGGCCCTCGTACACGACACATTGGTTCCACGGTCCATGGCCTTTATGACAGTTTTTGCATGGACGCGGGGCTACCTCGCCTGCGACGTGAGCCAACAAGGCTTCGACATTGCCACGTCTCGAAATGTTGAGCTTCTGGTCACGGCGCCGTTGCGTCGGCTCTCGCCGCGCAGGCTCGCCGGCCAGCTTCTTGCAAAGCGTGCTGTCGATCTTGATGGACTGATAGATCTTCAAAACTACATCTGCTGCGGTCTCATTGGGTACAAAGTTGTCAGGTTTGACCAACACGCCATTATTGTCGAAGGACGAATGCTCCGGGGATCTCGCGTTGCCAGAAATTTGGTAGTCATCACCCAGACGGAAACCTCGGGCGTCAAATGCATGTTGAATTGAGGACTGGAGACTGGCCATGGAAGTCGCGCCATGATCACCCTCCCCTGTGTTTGGAGGATGCGCAGCAGCGTCCAGGTGGCTGCTGCTGTCGCCGGTTGCCATCTGGATTACCTGTGAAGCACCACTATTGACGTGGGTATGGCCTTGCTGGGCATATTGCCCTAAATTGTCTTGAACGTTGCTTAGCAGTGAGGACTGGCGACTGCCACGACGACTAGTAGTGTTGAATTTTGTGACCTTGTTCGCCTTGGCCCGCGGGGGCATGGCTCTTTGGGCCGCAGACGAGCCCCAATGGAGGGCTTGTGGCGATATAGACGACACCTCCAAATCCTGTGTGAACTGGTAATATGGCGATGAGGCAGCTGGCGATAGCTGGCTGAGGTCTGGCAGTCGGTTGGCGTTTTGGGTCTCGTCGCAGTGGTTGGTCCAGCGACCTTCCATGGCGGAGATCTGATTGGTCCAAAGCAAGGCGGCTCTTGTTGGAAAGGCACACTGGAGCTCTCAGCGCATCGGCTTTAGTAGCACATGCTGCCCCCAGTTGACTCGGAAAAAGATAAACAAGTTTGAACAGTCCCAACCGCTCGTGGCAGAAGACCTCGTGGCAAGGAGGAAGAAGACGCGACAAACGAGATAAACAGTGAACTTGGCCAGAAGATGTTGTTGTGTCGAACGCGTGGTGGGTGCCTCAGGCGAGTAAAGCAAATGCTGCCAACACAGGAAGCAGCAACTCACTTCTTGCTCACTTTGTCGCTCACTTGCTCCGGTGTCCGCAGTGCACATACGATGCACACACACCTTAGTACTATGTACAGTACGCAAACGCACACCTAGAGCTCCAGATTCTCTCCGAACCTCGGCCTGCCTGGGTTCTACTTGACTTGTTTTCTCGCTTTCGGCTGCGGCCGTAGCTACCAGCGTCCATCACGCTGGCGGATTCCACATCCCAGATGCCCGACCTTCGGTGACTTCCTTCCACTGCTGCGCAAACTCTCTGAGGCCGCCCTCGCCAGCCATGCTCGCGTCCACAACTTCCTTGGGCAGCTTATGAGCAGAGTACTGAGGAGTGCTGAAATTGAACGCCGCCGGGTCATCCTTTTCGATAAGTCTCAGCTCTGGCGGCGCATTTGGCTGATATTCAAGCTCCGTGTCGTCATCAGTGTCTTCCGCAGCTGTGTCGTTGCCGCTAGTATTTCCGTCGTCTCCTCCCGCGGGAGAACCATAGAGCGGATGCTTCACCTCTATATCAAGCAGTTCCTGCCACGAGAATAGCAGTGTGTCAGTTCGAGGGGCCCACGGATTGATATCCATCAGACGGACCCTGCCCAAGCCATCGTCAGCTCCGGCATCTTCGGGAATATATACATCAAAGGTAAAGCACGCGTCTGGAAACGTGAGCCGGATCATCTTCTTGAAGAAAATCTCAATCTTCTTCCACAGCTGAGGTCTGAGACCGTCCAAAAAGGCATAGTAGTTCAAGTCTCGCTGACTGATGCCGATGAGCGATCGGTGTTTTACGAAACAACGGAACTCGAGTGCGACATGAGGCGTGAAAAACGGGCGCAAGACGAGAATCGGCGCAAATGGTCGACATGGCCGATCGGACGTACAACCGTCAAAAGCATGATCAAGATCATGGGAAATAAATGAAGAGGACTTGAGAAGCAAGTATATGTCATTTGGTGATGTGCATTTCAACGAGTTCTGATGTGGCGAAACCCATTTGGCATCCTTGGGCGTCGACCAGTTCAGCTTGGGAGCGACGGCTCCGCCGAGCTCGGCAATGGCCTCTTTGATTCTGTTGTGCGTCTCGGGGAACCTTTGATTCGGAGGTAATCGAGGTGTCGCATCTTCTTCATCGTCATCTGACGAGTCGGCTTGATCCAACCTTGCTCCGGCAGTGGCAGCTGCGCCAGGGAAATGCCATTGCGGGTCGGACGGCGCAACCGTTGCTTCCTCTTCGGCCAGCAAGATTCCATCTTCTTGCAAATAGGCGACGGCTGATTGAGGCAGCGGGATAATTATGGACTTGAGACAGCAACTTCGATAGTTTGGAAACCACGAGTCGTATGAGCAGTTCTGAATGTGGTCTCTGCTCACAGGAGGAAATGCAGGCTCCCCACCATCTTGGCTTGAGTCTGGACCGGGAGGCAGGTGCGGCATGGTTCGTTGACGATGTCCACTATGGTGAATTGCATGCCATACAAGACCAAGTTCAAAAAGGCACCTGAAAACGTTGGCAACGAAAATAAAAAAGGCGTTCCAAGGTCTACCTTGACTCACGACGAAAAATTGATGTTTGCTTGTCACTTGATTGATGGAAGTGAATGGGTGAGACAACACCCCACCTTCAATTCTGCCACTTTGTGGAGACTCACCGCCTACCAGAATGGACCATCTAGCTAGCTAGGTATTTTCGTATTCCCTTCTTCCACATCATGCTTGCTATTCTGATACACGCCCATTCTTGAATACGCGAAACATGTCAGAGAATGTGGGCCTTTCCACCCCCAGAGGCAGTGGCACCTCGGGATATGTGCAGCGAAACCTCGCTCATCTCAAACCACAGGACCGCGGAGCCCCATATCCAAAAGATCTGGACAGCCTACGGCATAGGCAACGACAACCGGACAAAGGCATCCTAGAGCACGACCGGAAACGGCAGATTGAGGTCAAGGTTTTTGAATTACGTGACCGACTAGAAGAGGAAGAGTACGTCCATCATATGAAAGATTTGTCACTTTTCTCTTCTTTTTATTGACAAGCCCGCCCTAGGATCGACGATGACGAGATTGACCAGCGATGCGACGACCTACGAGAGAAGCTCACGGCAGAAGCCGAGCCTGGCAAAAAAGGTGCTGCTTCCAGAAGGACTTTTAAAGAACATGAAGTGCACGAAATGGCCGACGCCAAGATTAAAGAAAGCGAGCGACTGAGGAGGGCACTGAAGATCAGCTCAGACTATGAAGAAGGCAGTCATTGGAAGCGGCAGGAGGAGAGACTTCGTAGCGGCCCGGAGAATGAAATGGAGGACAGGGAATAGGTGCTGAATACGACGTGGAAAATGAAGGCAAGGATGGTTCTTGCGTATCAGGGAGTTTCAGGCTGGATCGCTGTGTTTTTACCTGTCCAGGTTGTCCATGTTGCTCTTTCTGTCCCTTTTCTTTTCTTTTCTTTTTTTTTTTTCTTGAGAGGAAAAAAAAAAGGAAAACAAAGTCATTGCATGAAATGTGTGTGTCTCAAGGGACATGTACTGTTTGGACGGTGGAACGAGAAACCAAGTCCATAAAGACACGAATTAGAGAAGCATTAAACCTGGGGGTTACGGGTTACGTCATTGATACAAAACACCCACAACAGGTTGGTTGGATGTGACGGGCCCGATGCACGGCGTGCCAGGCGGCGGCTTGAATTGTCATGAGACGGGCCGAAAAGGAAGCAAAAACCGAAAAAGCACAGCCAGATTCCAGCCGACAAACAATACAAAGAAGCGCAAAAAAAGCATTCATCATCTTACAACCACGGACCGTTATAATTGTCTCTGGGGGAAGGCTATTGGTTGGCTCCAGTAGCGTTGACCGAAACCTTGCCCCTCCATCCACCAACCAGGTGAGTATGGAGCTGCCCCAAACGCCAACCACGACGAGAAGTCGACGACCAACCTTCGATCCTTCAATGACAGGTGGCGCTAACGAGAGCTTCCCTGCCACCATGACACCAGATGACAGCATTTCCTCCTCGTCAAACGTGCCGACGCGCCATTACTGTTACTGAATCTGAAAAGAGAGAGAAAACGAAAGATGGTCCGCTTGTCGCAAGCCTCGGCCATCTCAGACACGGCCGCATCATCCCCCGACGCAGCTGTGGCGGAATTGACCCAGCTGCTCCAGAGACTGCAACAGAATGTCCTCCATGCCACTCCAGAGCGCGAGCGACGACTGAGATCGAGCGAGTACGAGAGAGCGAAGTTGGAATCGGTACGGTGTAGGCCCGGCAAACCTCCCCTACCCCCCCTAAAAAAAAAAAAGAAAAAAAAGAAAAAAAAAGAAGAAGCTGCTTCCTAAAAAAAAACCCGTGGATTTTGCTAATATCCAAAGCTGCATGTAGAATCTGGACCATGCGCGCGCCTTGCTGACCAAGCTCGAGCTAGACGCCATGCGTATCATGGCGCCAACCATACGAGTCGAGACGCAAAACCTCTTAAATGCCAATCGAGACAGACTGGAAACGCTGCTGGACCGATTACAAGATCTGCGACAA
Source organism: Aciculosporium take MAFF-241224 (assembly GCA_000222935.2). Taxonomy (NCBI): domain Eukaryota; kingdom Fungi; phylum Ascomycota; class Sordariomycetes; order Hypocreales; family Clavicipitaceae; genus Aciculosporium; species Aciculosporium take. Next base: position 30,905 of record AFQZ01000514.1, read on the forward strand.
GTAAGATGAGATTGGATTCAAGTGGCGATTCTGCAAGGAAAGATGCTGACAAGGGGGGGTTCGGCGCCATTCGGCCAACACAGATTGCAAACGACGAGGAAGATAGCTCAGACGAGGAGGACCTCCTCGCGGGCATGCTCCAGACGCCCAGCGAAAGCGTCGAGTCGTTATCCTCAGACGCGAGAGACGGGCCGAAGCAAGTCATCGAGACGCCTTCCCGGTCGGCGTCTCGTGAATCCACGCCGACAACACACGACGAGTCTGCCCGATCATCATCATCATCGCAAGGTGGTTCAGGTGCTGCACCGCCGCCGCCGCCGCCGCCGCCGCCATCCTCCACGCCAGCTACACAGACCACGCAGGAGCTGCGATCTCGCTCCTCGGCGGCGCATTCTGCCGCACGGGAAGCGCCCTCAACGCCATCACATGTCAGTGCCCGGGCCGCGCTGTTCGCCACCCAAAGGGGCGTGGCCGGGCCGCGGACCTCGACCGCCACCGCCGAGGCAATCCTTGATCATCAGAGGGCGGAGCAGAGCCAGCTGTCTGAGTCGATTCTCAAGATGGCGAGCGCGTTGAAGGCGAGCTCGCAGAAGTTTTCGTCTAGCCTGGATGCTGACAAGGGGGTTCTCGAGAAGGCGGGCGAGGGCATATTCAAGACGGAACAGAGCATGGAGACGGCGCGGGGCAAGATGGGGGTGTTGAGGAAGATGACGGAGGGGAAGGGCTGGTGGGGACGCATGATGCTCTTTGCTTGGGTGTACGGGCTCATGGTTGGGTTGCTGTTGCTGGTTTTCGTCATGCCGAAGCTGCGGTTTTGATGCTGATGGGTGCGGAATACCGGGGGGGCATGGATTGACTTGTGTAAGATACGATACCACGGCGGTTGTATTGCTCATGGGCGATTTGGTTCATTCTGCGTTAGACACTGGGGAGGTCCCTTAACAAGGTGTGTTCGTCCATCGCCTTGACCACTGGTCCCGCGTGTTGCTTGTGAAGCTGTGATGCGTAATGATATGTGTACCTATTTATTTGATTTCTTCCATCGCAGGCCTTTCCCCATCCCCAACCGATATGCGCCGTCGCCCTCCTCCCAGAAATGATGGGAGAAAGAAAAGACGATGGTCAAACGTGGTCGTGGTGTGCTTTGTTGTCCCGTCCAGCCATTTCTCCCACACAAACGTCCTTGACCTCGGACGACGCCTGGAGATACAGGTCCGGCGCGACCTCTCCATCTGAGGAGTACATGGTGGCGGGCGAGCCCCCCGGGATGTCCACGTCGTCTTCGCCTTCGCCGTTGCCCCAGTCCATTTCCATGGCGCATGCCTCCAAGTCACCGTCGTCTTTGAAATCCGCCAAAGACCAATCTACTCCGTCGTCGTCGTCGTCATTCTCCACGTCTCCATTCTCATGCACCCCCTCTGCGAGCATCCCACCCCGAAGCATCATGCCATCCTCCCGCCCGGCCTGCTCCTCCGTCGACGACACGGGTACCCCCCTCAGCGCGGCGTTCAGCTCCCAGCTCATGTTGGCGGAGAACAACGTCTCCCGCCCGACGGGTTTGCCACGAGTCTTTTGGGGAGAAAACAAAAGGGGTCAGTCTTTTTTCTCTTGTTTAACCTTGCAAGGAGGTGGATGGGTCAAGGTCGTAAGTAGTATGATGAATAAAAAAAAAGGGGCAGTATGATGAACAAAAAAAAGGGGCAGTATGATGAATAAAAAAAAAAGGGGCAGTATGATGAACAAAAAAGGGGAGAAGAGGAGAGAGGGAGGGGGGGACTTCAGCACAAACCGGAGGCGTGTAGACAAAAAACGAGGGGGGCATGACGCCGTAGTGCGTCACGCGATCTTGCCACTCGATGCCCGCCTTGGCGTGGAAAAAGTCCTTGAAGTGGGTGAATTCGGTGGCGAAGGGGCCCGAGAAGTCGCTGTGCCGGAAGTAGGCGGGTTGGGGGTCGCCCTTGCGGCGGAAGTACTTGGCTGCGAACCAGAAGAGGGGGGGTTGGGCCATGGATTCGAATAGCTGGGGGGGGGTGGAGGGTCGGTGAGCTTGACTTGTTTGGAAGATGATGGGGAAATGAAGGATGAAAAAATAAAACCATGTACTATGATGGAAAGCGAAATTATGTATATATAAGGAGAAGAAAAATAAAAGATGAAGAAGAAGGAGGAGGAGAAGAAGGAGGAGGAGGAGAAGAAGAAGGAGGAGGAGGAGAAAGAAAAGGAAAAGGAAAAGGAAAAAAAGAGGTACTTACATAAAGAACATAGCGCTCGTACCGCCCCCCATCGAGATGATTGTCCCGAACCAAGTCAACTTGGTAGCGAAAGTTGTAGTCATCGTAATGGACCCGGTAGAGATCTGGATGGCCGAGTAAGTCGTCAGCCCCTTTTTGGAATCATGCAATCAAACATTCTTTACCCGCTGGGTGACACACGCACACACTAAAAGGGTTTTTTTTTCTTTCTCTTCTCCTTTATTTTTTTTAAAAAAAATGAGCGGAAGGGGGTTTGTAGATGGGTTTTTTTTCTTTTTCTTTCTTTTTTACATACTCGTATTCACAAACCTCTCAGTCAACAACCTCGCCCTCTCAATCCTCTGCTTCTCTCGCCAGATGGCCTTCTGCTGGCGGATACGACGCCGGTGGCAGTACTTGGCGACCTTTTCGACCTTGCCCGGGCCGGCGGATAGCTCGAACCAGTCAAAGTCGAGGATGTGGACTGTTTTGCGCTGGAGGCCTTGTTTCACTGGGGGTGGAACTTTAGTTGAGGTGTGAAAGGATAAAGAGGAAGAAGATGAAAACCAAAAATTGAGACAAAAGGAAATTCAAGAAAATATATGTTCAATTTTTTTTTTTTAAAAAAAAAAAACAAAAAACAAAAGAGTATATGCTATAATAGCGTGTTGCGTAGGAAAAGGCAGAAAAAAGGGAGCATATGTTATGACAACATTCCAGGTAAAAGGTCAAAGAATAAAACACAAAAACATAAAAAGGGCGTATATTAAAAGAGCAGGCCGTGTAGGAGGCAAGAGGTAAAAAAAAGAAGAAAGAAAAAAAGAAGAAAGAAAAAAAAAGGAAAGAAAAAAAAAAGCACATACTATCGTGACATGCTGTGTAGGAAAAACAAAACAATCACACCGTGAGAAAAAGATAACAAACCTCGTGGGGCTCGCTGGCGAAACTGCTCCCTCGTGCAAAGCAGGTGCGTCACACGCTCGTCAAATTCCTCCGAGAAAAGTCCCTTGCCAAGCTCCGTCCAGTGTTTGACTTTTTCGACCGTGAGGCCGTCGGGTGGCGGGCCGGCTATGGCGATAACCTTGTGCTTGAATTTCTGAGGCGTCATGGCTGTTTGTATCGCGGGTGGGTGTGTTTCTCGTTTCTTCGTTCTTGGTGCCTCGTTTTGGGTTTTAGAGCGGACACGGGCGGGCTTGGGAACGTTGCTGAGGGGGCAAGGAGAGTAAGGGGGATATGTATATGTTTAAGATGAGGATTAGAGGTAGGAGATTACTCGTGGTGGTATATAGCTGGGAGGATTCTTATTGCTGGTTTGGGTGTGCGGGAGGTTTGGGGTCGAGGGCCGAAGTTGGTGAGGAGTGTTGTGTTTTGGTGCTTACGGCTGGGGGGGGGGGGGTTGTTTGCAGGCGGCGGCAGCGGGAGGGGAGGGAGTGTCGAAAGAAAGGGAGAGAAGAAGAAAGGAAAGAAGAAGAAGAGGGAGGAAAGGAAAGGAAAGGAAGGAAGAAGAAGAGAGAGAGAGAGAGAGAGAGAGAGAGAGAGAGAGAGAGAGAGAGAGAGAGAGAGAGAGAGAGAGAGAGAGAGAGAGAGA